>JAJHZJ010000353.1:5258642-5376142 GCA_023548195.1 Bettongia penicillata ogilbyi
TTCCAAGACAGACAGATTCATCCAGTTGCTCTGAAAACCAAATAATGAAAACATAGCTGGGATTTAGCAGGTTTCACTGGGAATTACCTATGATAGAGGGCAGGGCTGCACTTCCTCAGAACATGCTCCTGCTGTAAAAATTCACAAACCTGGCATTCATACAGGCATCTGTCGCTTGCTCTAATGCCAGTTCATAGTATACATACAAACATCTGCTTCCATGCACAAAGGGATACAGAACGCTTGACAGGTCTGTGTTAGCAGGGTTCGCAATGCCAGTTCTTTATGCAAAAACCCTAATGCTTCCCGTCAAGCCATTAGAAGTGATACAATCAGCCCAGGCCCCATTAAGCCATCAGTGTCCACCTGTGATAAAGATGGCCATTTGTTTTCTTAAAGCCCACTTAATGTCTGCTTAACTCAATTTGTCAGGAAATGTAGAACAATTTCCTCACAGCCTGAAATTTGGTAGTGGTTCAAAGTCAAAAGGCCAGGTCTAGTCTTATTCAAATGATATAATAAACAGTCTTCAAATCGAAATCTCCCCTGAGAAGCCTATGTTGACTTTAAAAAATAATAATAATATTAGCTGAAAAAGAATAAAATGTGCATCCTTTGTTATTAATTTCTAAAGCCCTGGCATCTGCATACCAGTGAAAAGAATCATTACCAGAGCATGTGAGGAAACAACCTTATTGCCTTAAATTCAGCTAGAGGTTTGTTTTCTAAAACAAAACAGATCAGTACTTTTTAAAAACTGCCAGTCCCTTTATATTTCATTATTTCTCATCTCTTTAAGAAAGAATGGCAATAGTATTTATGTTACTTTTTAGTCAAATACATTTGAAATCAGTTTAGGACTGATAGTCTTTATCTGTAATTACCATTATTTATTTCCTTAAATATCTCAGAAGGTAAATTTAAAGTAATGTTGGGTTTGTTTGTTTCTCCCTACCTCATTCAAATGAAAGTTCCAATGACCTCTACCAGTTTGGAGGTTTGCTTCTCTTATTCCTTTATACTAGATTATAAACCACTTGAAGGCAAAGGCTAGTTTTCATACTCATATTTCCCTAGACCTAATGCAATGCCTTCATAAGCCTTTATGAAATGTTTCATACAACCTTAGAATGCCATAATTGGAAATGACCTCTATGCTCATCTCCTCCAATCTGGACCTAAACAGAAATCTCCTTTCTGTTATTGACAAGTGGTTCTTCTGTCACCATTTGAAGGCCTCAAATGATGGAGAACTCATTACCTCTTGAACTAACCCATTCCATTTTTACTTAATTCAATTTGCTATTAAATTAGATCCCCATCCCATTTCTATGTTTCCAGCCCACTCATCTGTGCATAGGCAAACGCTTGTTTGTCCAGAAGACTTGAAAGGTTCAGGTTAACCATTTCCAAAATTAACCAAGTGGCAGCTCTCCCAAGTGTTTTGAACATGCTGAATCCAGTCCTATCTGCACAACTATTCCATCTGTTGTCTTGTTCTACAGTCTAGAGACCTGTGCCAATCCAAAATCAATATCTATTTTTCCAGTAAAAATTTAACAAAAGGTCTAATTCTTGCTTGCCTACCCTTTTCACTCAGAAATCTTCATTTTGGACTCAACTTAGTAAGAAGAATTAGTATGAAGGAACACAGGAGTGGATGAGTAGAGATCTGAGCTCTAGTTTTTATTTTATAATCATTTCTTTTATGATCTTAGAAAAGTCACAGGAATCTCCTGTGAAACCTCTTCTCTAAATCAAATTATATTTACAAGTGGCTATCAACTGCTAGAAGTCTCAACCAAAGTAGCAAGAGAATTCCTATTTGGGGTGACTCCAAATTAAGGAATAACCAGAAAATGACTACAGGACATACAGTGCATCATGGCTCCAGTCTTGTCCTGCCCTCTCGGGTGCGCGTCACTTCCCCACTTTGGCAAGGTCTTAGCCAGAAGAAAGAGGATCGTAGGTTCAGCTAGAATCTCCAAAGATTGACAGACCTAGGTTTAATAACAACATTAATTAATTAATAACAACATAAAGACCAGGTAGGAAGGTTGGTGAAAGATTCTACTCTCTATGTTTCTAACTAGGAAAATGGCATTTTTCCCTCTTAAAAAGTCTGTTCTGAAATGTTAATCAGATTCAGGTCTGCCTCATTTGGTGATTAGAGGGCGCTAGACTAAAGTTTGAGTTCTAACATACTCTTTCTGTGGGTAGCATCTAACCACCACTTCTTGATTGACCTCTGTATCTCCAGTGAGAAATGCTAAGAAGCATTAACTAGTGTCACCTGGGAAAGGGTTTTTATTATGGGTTTGGGAAGTATTTTTTCTTTTTCTTTTTTCTTTCTTTCTTTCTTTTTTTTAGGCATGACACTTTGAAAGCCATTTGGATTCATGAAAAGATGCCTTAGAAACTGTAAATTGTTCATTCTCATTTTGTAATCATTCATAGATTTGAAAGAAAATTTTCCATCTTGGTTGTTTTTTTTAAATTTCCCCCAAAATATCAAAAAATAAAAAAAGAATCCCCAACTTTCTTCTTTATAAGGAAGTGTCGACTTAGCATTGTAGAACAAAGTCTCTGTTGGCTTGAACTGCTGTTAAGGAGGTGTGTGAATGGCCTCAAGTTGTGCTTTTACGGAGAAAATATCATCCAGATGCTCATCTGCTCTTTTGAACAAAAAACTAAAAGGAAGGCCAAAATTAAATATAAATCTTTAACAAAAGAATTCAGCATTTTCTTACATTTTGAGTGGATGCTAATTGAGACACACAATCACCTCTCTTGGGACTGGAGTTTAACTATTAGTTATCAGAGTTCACAGAGTAATTAACACTTTGAACTGATTACCAAATGGCAACTCTTGCTAGAAATGTCTAGGTGATATGTAAAGTGGACGCGTTGTAGAGTGCAGCCCAGCCCCACTCCACCACTCTCCCCTGAACACCCCACGGAAATAAAAGCAGACACTGGTTATAATGAGCAGGGCAAATTTTGTTTTTCAGTAAGGTATTTGCTATTACATATTGCATGTAATGTATGGCTCTGTTAAGGGGAAAAAATTGGAGTCCAAGTGGCTGGAAAGTTAGGTCTGCTCTGTAGCACTGTGAGATTGTTGACATCTGCCGAGGTTGGAGAGCTCAGTAAGCAGGAAATGGGGTGTCACTCTGAGTGGTAGTTTACCATTATCCTGGCATCCTAATGAAGTGTCTGCAGTGCACAGAGCTTCTGGATGGCATCTTAACGCACGGCTAAGCAAAAGCACTTCTCTCCTTGTCACTGTCATCCATCTGCCTGCACCCCACTGTAGCCAATGGGATGGAACCATGCTACAATGGGCTATAAGCCATTTAGAGTTGCACGTTGCATAATCAGTCCCATCAAATATGTAAAAAATGACTATTATTGGTTATTTTCCTCAAACTCTGGCACCTGGAGTTTGATACATTAAAGTTTAACTTTCTTAAGTGCTGTTTTTTTCTATTCATTCCAATTTCTCTCTCCATCTAAATGGGAGCTAGTTGCATGCTCATTGTCTTAAGTCTTTCTAATGGATTATAAGAGTCATATGAATATTTATTAAAAAACTCCACTGTACCTCACACTTGGAGAATTCATCAATTTGCAATATAATGCAATGGTCATTTTCTTTTGCAATATCTGATTTTGAAGAAAGGATCAAGGATAAATCAACTCAAATCACAAATTGGCTGTTTTCTTCTTAGAGCACATTATTTAGTTTTCAGTGATAGTTTGAGGGCTTTGTATGGATTTTTTTAAGCCACAGTGTATTTCACAAAATACATTTGCATTTAAGCTAGTGTTGTCAATGCCAGATGATTAAACTTGGGGTTTTAATATGACCTCAAATAAAATTAAAATGAGCTTGAAATGAAGTTATCTGTCTTAGGTGACATAGGTGAGGAGAATGTATTTAATCCTGCCCTTAACTTCCGGCTATGAGACATGTGATGTCTTCAGACAAATTCTCCTAGCAGCTTAGACCCAGAGACAAGAATTTAGGTAGAAGTACAGAAGGGAGATCTCTACAATGGATAGAAAGAATGACTCAATTGGGGTGGGGGGGTAGGGGGTGTCTTTAGATAAACAAGAGGGCATAACATAATTTGGTTGCATCAGGAATTTTTCGCAGGCATTAAAACTATGGTAAACATAACAGCGGGGAAGCTTGCACAGCATCACAGTGGGGAAGCTTACAAAGCGTCTGCCCGCCCTGTGCCTGGCTAGAGCCACTGCTAGAAGTCTCTGACTTTCATTAGCACTCAACAATTCACCCAGTTCCCCTGAAAAGGAGAAAAATCAAAGCAGCAAAGCCCCTCATTAATTATGGTAAAAGCTCCCAGGTTACAGTGTTTTGGGGGGCAATGGCAGGGATGCTGTTGAGTTAGAACAAAAGCTTCATCTTGAAACAAAAAGGGTGAAGTGGGATATCAGTGTATTCTTTTCATGAGCCATTAAGAGAATATTTTGGAATATTTTACTACCTCATTAAATTAATATTTTAGATCACAAAATTACATGACTAGTCATCCCATTTTCAAGCAGTAAAGGCTTAGATTCTTTCATTTCACACATAAAACAAACCGGTTATCTGTATGAATCCGTACCACAAGTAATAATTTGACCTTGAGTACATATGAAAATCTTAAAACAGGTACTTCTTCCCTAAGGGAAACATGCTATAATAAAGTTGGAGATAGAACCCAGGCATAACAAGCCATTGAGGAGAACCAAAGGGGGTACCATGCACAAGGCTAAGAGGTCATATTTCCTGCCCCCCTCCCCTGACCACGCATCCAAATTTGTTTTTCTTGTCGATAAACACTGGGCTTTCTCAAGTATTTTGTTTGTCGGTGTCCATGGGCGTTTAAAATCAATGTGCATTTATGTGTTTTTTAAGAAACCAAGATGGAATGAAAGGTGATTTTTTTTTCTAAGTTGAGGCACTGGAGATTAGTTTCTTCATTCAGATCCCCCCAGCTGCTGTCAACATTATAGCACATCAGCTCTCCTTCATGTTTCTATGTTTTTCCAGAATTCATTTACAAGAGTCTCAGCAATATTAAAAGCCACCTCCAAACCTCTTTAAACATGCAAAGAAATAGAAAAACTCTTCAGAACTAGACCATTGAGGAAAAGCTCCTTCCAGATTTACTGTTCACCACACATGTTAGTATAAAATATTCCACAAAGTCCCGTTTGTGATTCATTTGAAACAATCTTGATTTGCTTAAATTGTCACATTCTTCTTACACATTTCTTTCTAAATGCAAAAAATGGCAAGGAATTCTCCTCCCTCTTCATTATAAAAGTGGAGACTTTCTGGCTTGTTTATTCCTAACGGAACACTTGAGAAAGAAGAAAATATATAAATATCTCTTTCAGAAGATTAGTTGTCTCAGTCTTTTAAAATAGAGGATTTGTTCATTTTTTTCCGTAGTAAAAAAAAACTTGTGCCTTTTATTGTTAATTTCTATTGTCAAATAAATTTATTTCATTTTCTTGAATTAGCTTCCTGGTTACAAGCCATCATGCCCTTTAAAATCTGTTATTTTTTCACATGATATATTAACGCATATCTTTAGGCATCAAATATAGAAGAGATATATCCTTGATATCTTTTTGAAACAAATTTGTAGCAAAAATCCTTTTCACCATTGTAACTCAATAAAAAGGAATCTATCTGAAAGAAAACCCCTCGCAAAACCTAACAAAAATGAAGAAAGCCATAATTTGCTCTAAGAACAGACATTTTCATAGCAAAACCTATTCTAAGCATTTCAGGCAAAAAATAGCATGTGTTTTGAGTATTTCAAATAAGGCATAAGAAATCACATCTGATCTACTGGTAAATATTCTATTGACAAGGTCAAGAGCAGAGACAAGCCTGGCCACTGGGACAGAAGTGGGAACAAGCATTTTAAAAAAAAAAGTAGACAGTTTATCAACTTCAGTTATAAAGTGAAGGACAATCACTTTACAAAATGTTTGTGCAGAAAAGTCAAATAACTGTAAATGTAGATGCATTCATCTGTGCATACACCAAACACCTAGGTTATTTTAAAAAATGATAGTAAGAATTTTAATGAAAAAATAGCTAATATTTTAAAGAAACTATAAAAAGAGAGGGAGTAGGAGAGGAAAACGAGCTGTGGCAAAAAGCCTAGGCTCAGCAGCTTTCTGTGGGAAATGGTGAAATGTGACTATGTGATTTATAATGAGAAAAGGTATCTACAACATACAATTTTCTACCTAGCTGCAAATAATAATTCATAGTGATGTCCCTTCCAGATAAAAGACCTTTGCTATGTAGGACCCATGTGGTAAAATGATCATGATAAATGTCAGACCAGTGCAGGTAACGGCTTTACAAACCATTAAGATTAGCTGGTTCTTTTTTCCGATGATAACAGTAACCATGCTGTGACTCTATGTGGTAATAATATCTCAGTACTGATAAATGCCAGAGTCGGGCAGAGGTGTTTATCATTCTCAGTTCAGAAATGCTGACTAAAGTTACCACATGTTGCCTGTTTTTCTTCTTTTACAATAGACTCACAATTTAAAAATAGGCTGATTCATAAAATAATTTTATGCCCCAACTCTAGAAGAATTTTGCTGCTTTTGCAATTCATTAACATTCCCTTGTTCTGGGTTTAGTCATATCAAAAGATATTGGTTAGAGAAAAATCTCTTATATGAGGCATTTGCCACCTCCTGAAAGATCTTTTTTTCAAAATTGACTAGATTATAGGCAAGATGATATCTTTTTGCTTAAAAAAAAAAAACCCTAAACAATAAAAAAATATTTTTAGTCCTTTCTTTATTACAAATATCTTTCAGGACATTCTCCATGACTGTGGCAAACCCTTTGGGGAACATGCATTTGGTTTTTTTCATTGACTTCTTTTATCCTTCAAAAATCTAATCTATTTAATGGTGGTCATCAATATATACAGAAAATTTAAGTCTCCACACTTTCAATTTTGGAACCTCAACTCTAGCAAATGCTTTGTGGTGATTTCAATTCTTTGAAAATATGAGAGAGTTTTGTCTATACATACAATTGGACAATTTTTCCAAATTGACAGATTTAGGAGTAGGATCTGGTTTATCTAGTCAAAATGATGGTTGCTGTTCAGGCATTTCTGATTGTTTGTGACCCTGTTTGGGATTTTCTTGGCAGTATATTTGAGCTTACCACTTCCTTCTCCAGCTCATTTTACAGATGAGGAAATTGAGGCAAACAGTTTAATTACTTGCCCAAGGTGACTCGGCTAGTAAATGTGTGATAGCAGATTTAAAGTCTGAAAGATGAATCCTGCTGACTCCAAGTCTGGCATTCTATACACTGTGCCACCATGTATAATAGTAACCTGTTAGATTAGAAATGGATTTTGAAAATTAGGGAAAATTAACATAGAGATATGAAATGGTGAGTCATTTTCATTGTCAATTAGGCCACAAGAGTACCTTCAGATGACATTCAGAGCCAGCATATTTACAGACTGCATTAATTACCTCCAAGGTTCATTCTGGGGCAGTTATTTCTATTCCCTTTCTTCAGTTCACATGTGAGAGGAAAGTTGGGTTTGGATGCATTAAGGAACTGTTTTCATGGTCAAAAAAATCATACTGAAAAAATAATCAGAACATTCGAGTATAAAAGAGTTGATACCGTCAATCAAAAGTACAACCAGGGACAGGTCAATGCACTGGATACATTATAAAACACAAAATTTTTTCAACAAGAGGTATGTTCTTAAGTGGTCCCTTTTACTTATATAAGGCTAAAAAAGCCAAAAGTAATCATGATAATTGGAGAAGTGATCTCTAATCAAAGTTAATAATGAGAAAGCAAGGTCTTCTAGAAAATGTTTATAATGAGTTAATTGCTTTAATGGTTGGTTGTATGAGCTTATCGATGTAAATGTTCCCTTCAAGAGTGCAGATGTGATCCATCTATGTCTTCTCATCCTATACAACTATTGTTCAAACTTTCACTAGAATCCTCCACAAGGAATCCAGTCGGCATATTGAGGAGCCTTACACTTTTCTTGATATTGAGTTGGTACATTATCCCTTGTTGTTGTCATGTGACTGGTCCACCTCCTTATCCAGTTATGCACATCTTTGACGATACCTTTTATTCTACTTCTTATATATAGTTCAGCAGTGCTAATATGTTACAATCAATTTGTCCTTATCATAGGTCCTTCCACTGCCTTTTGGATAACCCATGGTTTTATTTTTTGGTGACTGGAATTCCATGATTCACAGCCATTTAACAACACTCAAAGAGTACTGATATGAAAAATAGAAGTTTGGATTTTAGGGAGAAGTTCATGATAATTGAAACTGGTAAAGATCAGTCCAGCATGTTGTATTTACACTTGTGATTCCAGCTCTAGGGATCCCAGCTCTTAGCGTCTAAGATTTATGTAGTGAAGGACCAATTCAATGGGCAGACCATTCAACTGCATGTCATAGCCATCACAATAAGGATTCTTTATCCACTTAGTTTTCCCTGTGTTCATTGTTAGCTCAGGTTCTTCTGAGTGGTTTTGAGTTTTATCTAGAAAGGTCTGCAGGAGTTTAGGTTTCAGTCCTCTTAGGCCAATGTCATTAGCAAACTGGAGTGTCTGGCAAACCTTGCTATAGTTAAGGAATTTGGCTTCTATTTAAATTTTGTTCTGAGCCTTCTCTGCTACTGTGGCAAACACCTTTGATAAACATAATCTTTCTGTGTAATACTAATAGAGTAATGCTGAATGTAGATAACTCCAATGGAACATCTTACCAAGAAATCTTGTGCTATCTTAGTATGTTCATGGAAGATGCTTGTTTTAAAATTTCTCAAAACCCCTACAAGTTTTGAAGACATTTCAAACCAATCATTTATACTAGCTCAATCCCTCAATTACATCATATGACAGTAGGATAGCTTTTAAGGAAACTTTTCAAGACCAATAATATTTTTGTTATTAACATTATAAATTTTGTGTTTCAAAGTATCTATATGCTTCATTAAAGAAATCTATAGTATCAAAACTCCCTTCATGTCTTCATACCTCCTCAGATCTCAGTTAGGTGGGAGTCAAGATGGAAATTTCCCATGCTTCCAATCCTTGATCCTTGCCCCTCCTTCATCAAGACTCTTCTCCCTTCCAAAAGCTCTGTCTAAAGTTTGTGTCCAAACACTAGAGATGCTACTCAGAGAAGATGAAGAAATAAGTGACATTTAGTTTTCTCCATCTTTTTAACCAATTTGTATTGTATGGGAAATTTACCAGTTTTTCTGAGTCTGATATTTATTGCCTTATGGGTATATAGTTAAGATTCTTTTTATTTAGTTAAAGAAATAATGATTGTTTTAAAGCCATTATCTGGGGTGATGAGGACTTTGCAATGAAAAGGATATGGACATAGATGAGAAAAAGCATGAAAATGACATCAAATTTTGGACATGGTGAAGTGAAACGTGGGGGCATAGGAGTCAGAGAAAGTTCAAATCTGAACTTTTCTCATTTTCCTTGTTTAAATCTCTTAATTTTTTTGTACCTCAGTTTCGTCATTTGGGAAATGAGTGGGTTAGACTAAATAATCTGAGGTCTCTTCCAGTTTTAAATCTGTGTTCCCCAATAACACAGGAAATGACTCTCAACTATGACCTAAGTTCATTTAAATTTTGAAGATACTCTTTGTCCCTTCACATCTAGTAAATAATATTCCTCTATACTTGGCTTGAACTATTCATGGTTAAACTTAACATTGCCTGTATTCAGGCTTCCATCATACTATGTATCTGCACATAGAATGTGTCTTCCCTTTAATTCAGCATAAAGCATGGCCTTTCAGTTTTGCAGGAAAAAAAAATCTGTTGAAAAATTGCAAAGTGGCGACTTATGGGTTAGCATAAAGCCCATGATTTTTCTTTGTTTATAATAACATGACATCTCTATTTACGATGTACCTACTTTTGAATTTTAACAAAACACTCCATTGATAATTAATGACTTTCTATATATTTACAAAACCATCACATACTGTAGGCTGCTGCTGCTTTCAGGGAATGGCACTAGGGAGGGAAATTTATGGCTTAATGTTATTTTGAAGACAGCCTGAAACTGCAAGCAAACAGGTGTCAGTAGGGCAGAATAGGAAGCTCAAAAAATAGTCTGTACAATACCTTCAGCTTTAAAAGTAGAAAAGTCTATGTTTATATGTGTGTGTGTGTTTGTGTAGACTAGATATGAATTTGCTCCAGATTATCTCTGTACACAAACTAAATTTAAGCTGTTGTGATGTTTTGTGTGGGTTTTTTTAAGCAGCCAATTCTATAACCTATGAAGAGGAGCCATAGCCATCCACCACAATTTTAATTGAGTAGCAAACCCCTTCCCCGCAAAGGTTCTTCCCTAATTGAAAGACATGCTAGAACTATTGAAGTGTGCCCACGTGGTAGATTTAGGCACCCAGTTTTACTCCCTCAAAATGAGAGACTACTTCATAACTGGATCCATAAATGACCAACCAAAGTTCCTACTTCCTTAACTTTGGGGGATATGAGTACTATGGAAAAATAAAACTTTACAAGGCAAAGAAGGCTGTTCTTTTCAAATATATACCTGTTGTTCATGTGACTTTCTTTTATCTGCATAAACATGTATTGCACAAAGTGACTTTGAAAGAAAGAATAGCTAGAATATTAATGTCAATCTTAATAAAAAGGAAATTGATCTCCTTTAAGAACTTTAGATAAAGAAAATAAATAAAACTCCTAAAACACTAATTTCTACAAGGAGTTAGTCTTTTCTCATTTTGTGTAGGGACAGATATCAAAGCAGAATTTATCATGAACAATGATTTTTCCTAGCTATAAATAAGCTAATAATAATAAAAATCATAGCTGGTAGGGCCAGAAAAGGGTCAGGTCATCAGACCCAAGGTCCTTTATTGTACTGGACATTTCCCTTCATCATATTCGGTGAAACTTTATCTTATCTCCTCTCAAATAGGAACCCAGTTATAAATGTCCTTGTTTTAGTAGTGACATTTCATGCAGACAAATGCAAATGTAACCATCATAAACCATATTTCTAAAATTATGTCCTGGAAATCATGAATCAAAGAAAAACTCTTAAGGTCAGTCCAACAATCTAGTCACATTCCTGTCTTATTACCAATATTATCTTATTTCTTAAGTCATTTTACTGAGGTTGTTTCTGTTGCTTATATATTTGTAACATTGTAGTCAGGGTTGAGAGAGGGTTCTTTTGAGGAATCACAGTTTTTGAAACAAATCTTCCAGTAAAATGAAAGTTCTAGGCAACATAAAGTCCTATAGAATGAAGTTGTCCCAGAGATTGGGCAGTGTGTAGAAGGAAACAAACAAATAATGAAATTGTTTTCTCGATACTGGGAACCAAGGCTAAAGGAACAATATTGAAACCTAAGGGACTCAGGGTGGGACCACAGATGGATTACAGACAAAAGAATTAAGGAATCTGTTGTTAATTGAAAGAAAAAAGACACTTGGGTGAGAGCCTGTGAGCTTCCCATCTACCTCCAACGTCCCCAATACTCCATTAAACATTAGCTTAATTTCCTTCCAGTCATAATGGAAGCAAGTCAGAGGTCTCTGGTAATCTTCTCAAAACTCCCAAAATGTTACAATACCGAGAAACCATATGCTGAAGGGAAGATATTAATTTTAAAAAAAGAAGCAGCTCTGTCTTTCAGATTCAGTTTGGAACGGTTAGAATATCTTTCATAAGTTGTGTATTGATCTAGATCATTAACCACTCAAGATTTTAAATGCTGATTCCAAATTCTAATATGACACATCCATAAAGTTGATGTTTAAAGGTGTCATTTCACTTGTGATCGATTTCGCTTTTATTTTTTGGTTTTTCACCACATACCTCAAAATGTGTTGTTTCCAGATTTTCCCAGCAACAACAGCAAAAAAAAAAAAGATGTGTGGTATTGATCTGAATAGGATATTTTTCCATAAGGTTTTGGAGAGGGGCCTTTTTTTTTCTTTAGTATTATTCTTTAGAAAAATAAATCATCTTTAACATTTATTTTCTCCCTAATTCAGACATGTGCTTTTCTGCCCAGTTCCAGTACTTAACAACAAATTAGCAATGAGACATTGGATAAGACATCTTATGTGCTCCTAGTTTCCCCATGGTTAAAATGACAGCATCAGATGAAATGATTTCCAAGTTACTTTTCAGGTCTAAAATTTTATTTATACCTACAATAGCTGACACCATTTCCTCTTCTCTTACACCTCAACTCCTTGTGATATGCCTTCCAACTTTATTACTCAATCAGAACAACTTTCTCCAAAATAACCACTGTTTTCTAATAGCAACATCAAGTGAATTTATCTCAGCCCCCATTGTTTTTGGTTTTTTTGTAGAATTTGACACTGCTAATCACTTTCTTCTAGATGATAACTCTTCTCTCTGAGTTTTCCTGACATTGTTCTCTCTTGATACTGATATGGTCCTTCCTTGTCTGCCACTTTTATTGAATTATTATCCAGTTCCTGCCCCTCAAACACTCAAGCACCAAGTCCCTATCCTAGGTAGCCTTCTCTTTTCTCCATATAACATTATGTTCATGATCTTTCAACTTTTTTGATTTCAATGATCATCTGATCTATGTATATGATTCACATATTAAATGATCTCTCCAAAACTCCAGTAATTTATCACCAAATTATTTCTATATTACCCCAGAGGCCTTTCAAACTTAACATTTTCAAAACAGAACTCATTATCTTTCCACCAAAACTCACCCTCTTCCAAACTTATTTCCATTGAAGTTACTACTTCTCTTCTAATGCCCTACATTTGAAGCATGAAGTTATCCTTTCTACCTCACTCCATAGTCAATCACTTGCTAAATATTAATGATTCTATCTCTTCCATATATCTCTCATATGTTCCCCCTTCTCTATTGCTACTGCCACCATACTTGTTCTGGCAGTTATCTCTAACCAAGATTATTTTAATAATATCCTAATTATTCTCCTGGACAACTAGAAGGCAGAATAGATACAGAGCCAGGTCTGAGTCAGAAAGACTCATCT
This sequence comes from Bettongia penicillata ogilbyi, assembly GCA_023548195.1. Lineage (NCBI taxonomy): Eukaryota > Metazoa > Chordata > Mammalia > Diprotodontia > Potoroidae > Bettongia > Bettongia penicillata. The sequence goes on from JAJHZJ010000353.1 coordinate 5,271,775, forward strand.
TTATGAGTGCAAATCTGGCCTCAGACACTTACTAGCAAACCATTTAACCCTGTTTCTTCATCTGTAAAATGAGTTGGTAAAGGAAATTTTAAACTGCTCCAGTATATTTGCCAAGAAAATTCCAAAATGGGGTCACAAAAGTAAGACCTTACTGAAAACGACTGAAAAAGAATATGATGCTTTCCTAAGTAGAATAGGAATTCTTTGAAGGCAAAGAATATTTCAATTTTGTCTTAAAACCCTAGCACCTACCACCTTGCCACATAGTAGGTTTTGGATTGATTGACAATATCATGTCTAATTTTGTTATCATGTTTGCTATCGACCTTGTCAAGCATGGGTGAAAGTAAAAAACGAATCACTCAAAGGAGATTCAGATACAATTTCTCCAAAATATACTTTTAGCTAAACAGCATGGTACAGTGGGGAAATCATTGGATCTGGAAGATCTAAGGTTCAAATATCAGCTGTTACTTGCTAACTGTGTGACTTTGGGTGAGTCCCTTAACCTCTCTGTCTTAGTTTCCTTACTTGTAATATAGATTATGTCAACTCTAAATATTATGATTCTAGGCACTTTTCTTTTAAAGGTTATATAGACCTATAACATATTATACTTCACTTTTAGGAATTGAGTTACAGGGTCAGGTGTGACCTCTGGTGAAATTAATCAATTAATGAGTACTTTTTATCACCTATATTGTGCCCAGGACCATGTTAGGATGGTAGGAGAAATATTAATCATCTAATATTAACAAAGGACTATGAATTAACCTCTTTATCTTCTTTGCTCTCTTGCATATCTTTTATTATAAACAAATATCACTCTCTTCAGAGTCAATAAGAATTCCACACTCAAAAGAATGAGATATAAAGTATGAAAGGAATGGGGTTCTAATCAGTAGTGTATAAATTCAACAAACCATAATGGAATATTATCCCATTAAAATAGAGGCATAATTAATTCATTAGAAAGAAATATAGTACTATTTTTGAAAAATATCCTATTTTTAAACTCTTTCTTACAAATCTCCTCCTATTTAAAAGAATATTTAATTTTTAGTTCTTTTTTATTCAGCAGAACTTTATAGTGTTAGAGAAAAAAAAAACATGAAAATACCAGGGAGAAAAATAAATTGAGTCACAGATTCTTTGAGATGTTTAATGTCACTCAAAGCCACATAAATCACAGAATATTTGTACTTGTATATAACTGTGTCTTTGTAAAAATGAGCATAAATTTGAGAAAAACAAGTTAATTCCCTGTTTGCTCCACAAGTTAAAAGATATGACTTAGAACATGCTGTGGTATTTTCAAGTTATCAGGATCTCCTTTCCAATCTGATTAAAGGGAAATTCTGGGAAAGCTTTGATAGATCTATCCACATATTCTCTTTCACATGGCTTCTATATACTAACGCTCTGGTTAAACCTACAGTAAGAAAAAAAAAATCTCTGTTTTTATCTAGCTTTCTTCTCTTTTTTTTTTTCTCTGCCAGAAAAACAAGACAACAACATGAGAATTGAAGCAATAAAGGCTCTGGTACAAAAGCTTCCTCCACCCAATCGTGACACGATGAAAATCCTGTTTGGACACTTAACTAAGTAAGTTGCAAGTATTTGTGGGGAAGTAGGAGAGGAATGTCTTAAAATTCTCTCAAGTGAGTAGTTCTTAGCTAAATTCTCTGAGACAAGAAGCTTCTTAATCATCTAACCTCAAATTTTCCAATGTAGCCTGTTTGAGTCCTAATACAGGACAAGCTTTGTTGAAGAACCTTATGAAATGATTCTTTGACTAGATCTAACACGCAACATTTGGTTGCCAATTAACTACTGGTACCATTACCAGCCCCCAAAGCCCCCTTTATCTATTTGTGTTTATCTGTCTCTAATTCTTATGAACTTGATGCCCAGCTTCAGAGGTAGAGGTGAATTTCCATCTTAAAATGTTTAGCAATTAAACTGAGTGTTAGCCACTGACTTTAACCAGGATTCCATTTTACTAATTGGATTCCCTGAATGATAGATACCAAGTGTATTCAAAGCATAGTGCATAGAAATGGTCATGTATTAATGCCTTTGGAAAACTTAGTATTCTCCCTCTTTCTTGCAAAAATTGTACATACAAAGATGCAGAGCACAGTAACCATCATAGTTAATGTCACAATAATTTATTAGGCTTACCTCTTTTACCATGTCTCTCTAACCCCAAAATTCAAGTTATTTATTCATATTTTCCTATGTCTCTAATATTTTCTCTGAGCTAAGCTACCTGATTCCCTGTTACATTCTACCTATTGATACATATGAAGATTAGAAAAAATAGAAATCCAAATCCAGAAGTGTGATGGATACAAAGACTCAGTGAGTCTTGTTGAAAATCAGTAGCACAGTATGATTCCTGGTGGTGGATAAGAAGTAGTGGATGGGATTGTAGACAAATCATCGTTGTCATAACGGTTGCCATTTATACGATGCTTACAAGAAGATACTTACAAACAGGGACCTGCTAGAACTAGCTTCTACCAGCTGGGAGAGAGCCAATTGTTAAGTTTTTGTTGTGAGAATTTACATCTCAGAAAGCTACAGATCGGGGGCTGATTTATTGTTTTGTTGATTTCTAAACTTAAAAATCAATGGAGAAAATGTTAACAAAGATTAAATGTAAAAATGCATCCCACTGTATTTTTCTCAGCACACCTCTATATGTCGTCCCCCTTCCACTTTTGTGGGGATGGTGGCAGAGCAGTGGAAAAAATGGCAGGCAATGTTAAATCATATGTTTTTTAAACCATCTGTATACTTAAACTTAACTATTGGTACTCTGAATATAGGAATACCACAGTGAAATGGAAGCTACTGGAGTTTATTGAGTTTTGACATGGCCATTACCTTAGGAAAATCACTTCTGCAACTGAATAGAGGATGAATTTGAGTGGGGAGAAATTTGAGTTGTCTACATACAGCTGTTGAGGGTCTGCATCAGGGTGGTGGTAGGATTAGAGGAGAGGAAGAAGTGTATTAGAGAGGTGCTGCAAAGGTGAAATCCATAGGGCTTCTGCAGCTGAAGATGCAAGGGTTGATAAAAGTTAGAGAAGGCGGATCAAGAATAAGTGATTAGTCTAAAGACCTATAGATTACACAGGCTCCTTACGTCTGCATGTCCTGACTATATTCTTAAAATATATACATATATGTAAATATACATATATTAATGTATTAAAATATGTATATATTTAGACTATATATGGGTGTGTGTGTGTGTGTGTGTATATATATATATATATATATATATATATATGCTATATTTAGCCTTGGATATGACAAGTACCAAATAATAATTACATAAGCAAAAAATAAAATTGATCATGTATAATAGACAAGAAATAGCTTAGTACTAAGATGAAAGTTGTTCCTTAAGTAGCTGTCTCTGTAAAGTCAATCTACCAACTTTTTAAAGCTAAGATTGTAATTTAAGGCATGTAATTCAAAACAACTTTAACCTTACATATTAATTCAAAACAACTTTAACCTTACACATTAAAGCACTGGTGATAAAATGTGAAATTTTGATGGAAAAAATGGACTAGCCATCAATTATAATAATTGTTTACCAAGTTCAATTAATATTCATTGGTACAATGAAGAGATGAACAAGCAGAGATATATGACAGTGAAGGACAATGATAGTTTAAAATGTAAACTCACTTATCAAAACTTATAGAGAAGAAAGATGGGAGAATCAGTATATCCTCGTAAAACAAGCAATAGAGGGTGAAATTAGATTAAAGAAAGCTTAATGAGAGATCCAACTAGGTAAGGTCAGCTACCAGGCATTTAAGGATGGGACAGGAAGAACAATGACAAGCGAATGAAAGATGGAAAAGATCTGCAAAAATGTCTATAACACTTTTTACCATGAATAAAGGGTGGAGTCACTATCCTTGTACTTTAGCATCACAATCCCAGATGTTTTAAGAGGAGATATAAATGATATTAAAGTAAACAAAGATGGAGAAAAAAGCTTGATTAGACCAAATATGTATGTATATATGTATGTATGTATATACAGATATGTATATACATACATACAGATATGTAGCTAGAGAGAAAAGAGATCCAGGTATACATAGAAGAGATCTGTGGTACAATTTACAATAATACCGTCATGAAGGCATTAATAATGGAGTCACAAAGTATCTGAAAGAGACTTGGAAAAATCTGAGACTTTATTAAAACAAAAAAAGTGACTATTAGAATATCAACACCTATCATCCTATATGCTTACTTTAGAAATTTACATGGAATTTGTATAATAATAGTATGCCAAGAGTATTCTTTATGAGAGTATTAGTAGGAAGCAGGCATGTTTTCACAGGTAGGACCACACTATACATATTTACCACCACACAGCTGAAAGATGTATAGATATAAGACCACACTGAGCTCATTATTTGTAAAGTATAAGAAAGCTCTTGATTCAGTAGAGGGACATGTACTTTACTATACTTGGTGAGGCCTTCCAGATATTTTTCTTTGTATTGCATTTAGCTCTGGAATACTCCTGAGTCTCCAAGATCAAACTTATATTTATTCAAAAGATTTTGGCCTAACCTTTGTCATAGTAGAAGCCAAGTAGAAGAAAAATGCCTATTGTCCAATCTATAGTATATGGTGAGGGTGTCAATCTATAGAGTTTATCTATCAGTACACATATTTTAAAGAGATACTGCAAATGAACAAAGAATGGGGCCTATATCCAAACACAAGGAAGAGAAGGGGTTGAATTATCTATGGGAAATTACAGAGTTCCTTTAATACCACAAATTACCTTCTGAAATGAAGATTTATGATTTTAATATCATTATTCTACCTTTGTTGCTATATGGCTACAAATCATGGAAAACTATGGTCTCTGAAGAATTATAATTAAGTATCACTCAGAGAGGAATGGAAAGATGCATGGTGAGTGTGAACAGGCTGTAACACATAACAAGTAAGTAATCACAAAGAAGAAATGGCATAGAAGTTGTTATCAAAGAAATGCATTATCAAAAAAGTAGAGGGGGTTTGTGATGAGAACAAGGGGTTTCTGTTGGACCGTCTGCTCTCTACTGATATCTCTGCAATGTAAAGACAAAGTGAAGAAGGACCCCCAGGTGGATGCCCTGTGGCAGACTTGTGAGAAGGCATGGAAATCATACTCCAGAATGGGCAGGCATTAATAGATTTCTACTTGTAAAACTGGAGGGAACATCTACAAAAATGAGATCCCTAATTCAATGGGCATGCTTGAGTATAGCTAATTAAAGTTAAAGAGCTGGTAACTCTTATCACCTTCAACTTTAGGGAAATAATATTTGGATAAGAATACAGTGAAGTGGATAAAAGGCCAGCCTTCGAATCAGGAGGGTACTGGTCCAGCCTCAGACACAGCGTGTGGACATGGGAGAGTCACTTAATCCCTCAGTGCCCCCAGGCACTTCTCACAGACCCATTGTGAATCTGTTATCAGTGGAGGGAGTTACCAAACTGGGAGTTCCCTATTCTGGCAAAATATTCCACCTTTCATCATTGCATCTATAGGAAGAATTTTAAGTAGGCCCAAGAATATGCCAGAGTATAGTTTTATCTTGTTAAGCATTCCTTGCTTAGTTTTTGATAAACAGTCAATTGCAGCATGTCATCAAAGCCTATGAAGTCGAAAGAGGAAGATTGTTTAACAAGAATTTAAATACATGCATGTTTGAAAGGATCATCAGAATGTTTGCCTTACTTTTTGATGCTTTCAGTAGTTCTTCAGAAAACTGACTGTCAACACACATAAGTAGTGTTTATTTCAAAGTGGTGAAAATATACTTTAAAGCTAGTTTAGGATGGGTCAGGGAATGGAATATAATGCCACAAACTCTCCCTGTCCAGAGTCCTCCAATGTTACCATAAGAAAACTTGGTTATGACACAACTCTCTACTATATCCATTTGGATATGAATCAAATCTATTTTTCAAAAATACATCTGCATATGTAAAAATCATAACTTCAACATAACCAGTAGTCTCAGCACTATCAAAGCATTCCATAGTCTGAAACAAGATCATATAGTAGCTATGAAGACTAAAGGCAATCATTGTCCAAAATCTGATTCTAAGCCAAATCTTGTGTTCCAGCATGGTGGAGATAGCACTTTGGAAGTATTAAAAGTGCTATATAAACATGAGCCATTTTTGCCCTAATCCTTAAAAGCTAGGAACACAATGAAAATAAGGATACAAAGAATTCTTTGTTCTAGAAATCTCTATTAATTATTATTTCTAAGTATATAAATGGAATCATGGAACATTAGAGTTAGAAGCAAACTTTAGAGGTTATTTAGTTCATGCTCATTTTAAAGACACACCCAGGTAAAACCCATCTTTCCAGATGGGCTAAACTAGATGTGAGGATAACCTCCCAGGCCTCAGCTGGGTGAGTTGGGGGTATATCTACCCCAAGCATGTGAATACTTCTCCAGGGAGAATGGGCAGATGAGAACAATTTGTTCAAACAGCCATGAAGGAGACTAAAGCAGGTGCTGTGGAACCCTGAGAGCTTGGTTAAACATCCAAGATGCCAAGGTCATTCACTGCATCCTGGGCTATTGCCAGTTGCCCCAACTTTTGTCTTGCCACTGGACTTGGATGACTCTGGAAGAGAAAGTGAAGCCAATGACTTTGTGCAACTGTGCCTCACTTAAATCTAATTCATGAGCCAGTCAAGACATCGCCCCATGATGTCATTGGTCTTCTTTGAAAATGAATGAGGAACAGCAACATGAACTGCCCAAGGTTATTGTGAGGACCAAATGAGATAGTATTTGTAAAGCACTTATTAAATGCCTACTGTGTGCAAGGACCTATGCTAAGTGCTTGATTCCTTCTTTCCTTCCTTTTCAATGATTAGAACAGTACATTGTCTTCATGACAGCTACTGAAGACAGAAAACCATATTTACCTAAAATAGATGCTACAAATAGTAATAAAATCTGTAGTGGTTAGTTTAATAAGCCAAAGTAACCTTTATATTCATCCTTAGATAAAATATAATAAAAAATTTTAGGTGCAAATGCTTATTTAAACATACTAGTCCATTAATAGTTCTCATTCAAATGGAACATCCTATTTGCCCAGGGTAAGTGGGTTCTTTTTGCAGTAGGCTGTTGCCAGGGAAAGATGGCCAGGCTGCTGTATCTGGGCATTGTTGAGGAGGAATTCAAATCTGTACCTGGCCAGGCCTGAGGCCCGGGACTTCTTACTTTTCCATTGTCCCTGCCCACTGGTTCTTCCCTGCCCTGCTTTTTTTTTTTTTTTTTTGCCACTTCTGCCCAGTAGTTTCTATAAAATAGATTGATACTTTTGAGAAGAAAATAAGCACTTATCAAATGCTTACTATGTTCCAGACACCTTGCTAAGAGCAGGAGATATAAATGGAATCAAAAAGATAGGCAGTGCCTTTGTTCAAAGAGCTGCCACACAAAAATAAATAAATAAATGAAGATGGCACACCAAAAGGTGTAGGCATAAGTGCAGAGGGCAAGTCCCATCCATCCCAGAGGCATGGTTTTGAAGTCCAGAGAAAACCAGAAATAGGGCCAGGAGACGAATGAAGGCAAGGGAGTCCCGGATCCCTTCACAAAATAGTGCCTCCAAGAGAAACTCCTCAACAGGAGAAGGGGGATGAGAGGGGTGATTGGTGGGGGGATATGCAAGGTGAACAGAAGTCAGGGGTGACACGCTGCTCCAGAGCAAGAAGGTTGCAAGCACAGAGTGAAAATCCAAGATGTTCCACCAGTAGGGAAGGCATGGTTTTGAAGTCCAGAAGAAGTCAAGAACCAGGCCAGAAAGGGAACGAAGAGGAGAGATCATTTGGTGTGAAACAGAAGAGACTCCAGCTTGGAGGGTAATATGTCAGAAGCTTCACCTTTACTCTCCTTAGATCACCCTATCCCAACTATGAGTGTCCCCCAAGGCTCTGCCCTGGGCTCTCTTCTTCTCTTTCTCTTTCTCAACTCTTTGTCATGGTGATCTCTTTAACTTTGAGGCAGCTAACTCATAGATCTATGTATCTAGACATTGTGCTTCCTAAATTTCTGTCCTATATCACTGACTGGGTACTGGATATTTTTAATCCCATGTCCCCAGACATTCAGATGGAATACATCTAAAACATAATTCATTATTTTTTCCCCAAAATTCACTTTTCTTCTGAATTTCTCTACTTGTCCTAACAGTACTGGTATCCATTCACTTCACTTTGAAACCTTGGTACCATCTTGAATGTCTTCCTCTCCCTCACCCCATATATTCTATCAGTTACCAAACATTGTCAACTCAGTTTTTACAACATATTTCCCATCCATCCCCTTCTCTCTAGTCATGTGGCTGCCACCCTAGGTTAGGTCCAAAACACCTCTTCCCTTAACTACTGCCATATTATTCTCATTGGCCTCCCTGCCTCAAATCTTTCCCTCTTAAATCTATCCTTAATACAGATATCAAAGTGATTTTGCCGAATTACAGATCTGACCATGTTATTCCTCTTCTCCACAAGCTCAAATGACTTTCTAATTATGTCTAGCATCAAATATAAATGCTGTTGTTTGGCAGACTTATGTTTCTCCTCAGCTTGTGTGTATGCATACACACACACATACACATACACACACACAAACACTCAGTAGATAACCTAGGTTTCTACTCCACTGAGATTTAAAAAAAAAAAAAAAGAGCAGGTACTCACTAAGGCTCTGAATCCATTTTTCAAATTCTCAAAATCTTCATCCATTCTCCTCTTACCATACGGTGATCATCCCCTACCTTTGTCCTAAATCTCTTTCTCACAATCAGTTCCTTTCAGTCTCTTTACAAACATGTTCATATTACCCAAATTCTTTGTTTGTTTCTTGTGACGCTTCTACATATATCCAGTGACTAACCTATATCTCTCCTTCTCTCCTTGGCTAAATTTCTTGGATAAGTTTATGTTATGTATGTTTTTTCATTTCCTACTCTGTCTTTAAACACCCTTGTAATGGGGCCTCTTCCAATCTACAGAGACTATTCTTTCAAAGTTCATCAATGGACCAATTACTAAATCTAATAGACTTTTTTCAGTCCTCCTTCTCCTTTACCTCTCTGAAAGTTTCAGCACCATTTAGATGTTCTTTTTACTTAACTTCAAAGATCCCATAGTCTCCTGGTCTTCTTTGTCTCAGTTTATTTCTAGGCCTCACCTTCCTTTTGAATTCTTCCTGTAATTGCTTACAAGAACTTCTAAAGGATCATAGGATCATAAATTAAGAGTTGAAAAGGACTTTAATGATCATCAAGTACAACCCGCTTCATTTCACACATGAAGAAACCTATAGCTGTGTAGCTAGAAATACCTGATGCAGGATTTTAACCCAGAATTATCCTACATCTACACCTAGATGTCCTTCCAATACTCATATGTCAACATTTCTCAAACTTAGCTTGCCATGTTTTTTTTCCCTCTAATGTTAACAGTTCTTCTATCTGACTCAGTAATTTCTTTACAACCACTTTAAAGATTCCTTTAAAATCAGACTCTCTTATTTGTCTTTGCTGTTCCAATAGTACCTACCATAATATTTTACCTCATGGAGGTGTTTAATACATATTAATCCATTGATTGACATGATTAATTCTTCCACATCTAAATAATAAAATAGAGGCCTCTGCTCACAACAACATAAATAATTTTCCTCTTACTCTTTTGGAACAATGCTGCTAAATTATTATAATCTTGGAAATTTCAGGTCTATTAAAAGAGAAGTTTGACTGATTGGTGAGGAATTGGGGGGAAAAGAGGGACTTTACCATAGGTCTCAAATCACTCTGTACAGCAGTGTAACAGTAAAAATGTAGTAAGATTTTTGGGAATGAATGTGTGTTCCAATGTTACCATTAGTCAGTACATGTGTGCTAATCCTAGCACCATTGTCTCTCTGTTCCAGTCAGTTTTTAGTAAGGTATTTTGGCAGACCTCAATCTGACAGTCTATTCAGGCTTTTTTCAAGGTATACTTAGGCGAGGCAAGCCACATTAGTCTCTTAACTTTGGGAAGTGAAATCTCAAAAGCATTCCCATATGTGTGTGTGTGCATGTGCGTGTATGTGTGTATATATATATATGTATATATGTATATATTCCTCAAATAAAGGAGAGTTGGCTTATCTTAGAAATAAAGTAGTTGATTTAAGATGATTTATCTGACAGTGTCATTGTTCACTATATCTAGAAAATATTGTTGGGAATTCAAATTTGGACCAAGTACAAAAAAAGAATAGCCTGAAGGTTTGTGCCACGTAAAACTGGTTGAAAGAAAAACTAAAACATTTCTTTTTGCATTGATTTTGCAAGAAATTTGTCCAGCTGTTCATATAATTCATAGGGTAAGAAAAAAGTTATATGGCTGAATAGACATATCTCATGGAAATATGCCAGTTGAATGCCTCATTGAAAGGGAAACTTTTTGACTGGATATTTTTTTAAGTAAGTTGAGATTTGAAACTTCTCTGTGGCCTTTCTTAATGTTAAGCATAATATTCCACAAAACCATCTGAGAAATAAGTTCAAAGATGAAAGCCCAGAAACACAAGGGATATATGGGGGAACAGTGATCACATGTTTCATCTGCCCTCCTCCCAAGATCATCAGTGTTGGCATTTCTGAAATTTTAGAAAAACATGAGATGGATGGAAAATGAACTCTAAAGCCCACCAACCCAACCAATCCCTCCCCCTTATTAGTTGTCAACAGGAATTTCAGGTTGAGCTCTCTACCTCCCATCCAGGCTCTTAACTCTGCTGTGGTGAGCTTTGGAACAGGTTGTGTTTTTTGTGCTCTCTCTGTACACTTTGGTGTTTAACCCAACCACAATACCTGATATCCAAAGACTTGCTGGCTATGAGTATTTTTACTGGAAATGGAGAGAGAGACCTGTGCAATTTGGTTATTTTTCAGAGGTACAGTGGTTTCAGTGTTTGAAAGATGCCAGATCCCTTACAACTCTCTGTTTCTGTGTGTAAAACAGCCCCCAGATTGCTTTGAAGAAACTGATGTACTTCCTTTGGACCTAACTTATTTCAACAACTGAATCACCTGGCAGAATTTGGTCTGGTAGTTAAGGAAGTTAATTATTCCACTGTAAGGGTGAAGCAATAGTCTCCACTCCCTGAGGAAATCATTAAAAAATCATGGACTCCCAATATTAGCACAGTCTTTATAAGGTCTGTGAGCTGAGAATTAAGGTTCAGCTATCCTTCCATTAGTAAACAGCCCAGTTTTGGAGAACAGCTTATGAGGAAAAGGGATTAAGAATGGGGTAAAATGATCACTTTAGAATTGGTACTTTTTAGAGCAGCCATTGCTACTAAATTACTGCAAGAAAAGATATCTTGAATACCAAAATGGCTACTAGTGCATGTGACTTTACTTATTTTAAAGTTTCCAAGATCCTGGGTACATTTTCCTGAGCCACTCATTCATTCAATAAACAGTTATTAACTTTCAGGTATGTGCTAAGCACAGGGGTGACAAATTAATGGAAAAAAAAAATCCCCACCCTTGATCACAATCTAAAAGGAGCTGAAAACGGGGGAGGAGTGTGCAGGGGAGGTTTTCCAGCATAGGCATCTGATGAAGTCCAGAGGAGTGCAGCCACATGGGAAATGATGACATGACTGCCCTGGTTCCTCTTTAAATGGAGGATGATGGAGGAACTTACCACTGTCCACCCTCCATCCTCTCCACTTAGAGGAAGGGAGGGTCTTTAAGGGCAGGGGCTACTAAGGAGGAATTCAATTCAAGGCTGATGTGACTTTGCAGGATGATGAGATTCCAGAGAAAATTTACAATCAGCATATCTAGATGTAAAAATTGCTTTCTTTGCAGTATGAATCTGTCTTTCATTCCAACTGCTAAAAATGTCATACTTCCTCTACAAATCAGAACAAGAAAATCTCCACACTGCAAGGACACTAGGCAAAGTATCTAGAAACATCAAGCCAATGAACTCCTGTCATCTTTCCTCCCTGGAAAGGTCTCCAAATGACATTTTAACACCAAATTACTGAGCAAATTCTGGATTACTTTCTGAGACAGGCTAAAATAAAATGGGTGTCAAATTCACAGCCCCTCTGCAGTACTCCTTACTTCAGGCTGAACCAGATTAAAATGTAATTGGGAAATGTTTAGCAAAATAAAAATAAATTATAATATAATGATAATTTGTGACCAAGCCAATGAGCCTGCAAAGACTGTTTCTATTTGAGTTTGACACTACCAGCATAATAGAATTCAGAATCTACATTTTGTCACTGGACTCAGATGGCTCTGGAGGAGAGAGTGAGGCTGGTGACTTTTCACAGTACTTGCCTCACTTAAACTCAATTTACTTGCCAGTCAAGACATCACCTTCCTGATGTCACTGATCCTCTTCAAGAACAAAAGACAAGCAATGACATTAAGTAGACATAATGGTGACACTTTCCCATACTGGCTATCACCTACCCCACTCCTCTGACCATTTCTGCTTTTCCCTTATCCCAATTCAATGTGGAATAAATGTGAACGTGAATTATTTTACATTACATGAACAATAATTTTCTTTTTGAGCCTTGAATTTGGCTAACTTCAAAAAAGCCTGAATAGCTTTTGCACATTATAAGAAAGGACATACAAGAACCTGGTTAGTTACCCCCATTGCACAGAGCGGTTCCTCAGCTGGTTAAAATTCATTTGGTAAATCCATAACAAAATGCAGGGAACTTCAAAGCTAAAAGAAAAAACACACACACACATATTCAAGTCACCTGATTTCCAGTCCACTAGACCACACTCCTCTTTCTTGCCAATACCAATATTCGATTGTATTTCCACTGAGGAAGGAGTGGTAGCGGAGGGAGGAAGAACGGCTGACCTTAAAAGCAGGATCATAGCCCACTAGTCTGATGCACTGTCTCCTCCTCTTCACACCAGCCTCAACTATGATGTCTTTAAACAAAATCTATTTGCAAATTGGAAAATCTCAAATAGTCTGTCATGATTGGCTTAGAGGCTTTGTTACATGTTTTTGACACTGTTTTTCTGTTTCAAAAGCAGTAGAGATTTTTGGGCGAGAGGAGGAATCTCTTTTTTATAAGCAAGGAACATCTTCAGGTTACATACATCTATGTATGTTCTGTCTATGGAGCACATGTGTGCACTGAGAAATTCAGAAATACTGGGATTCAATTCACTGTTTCCGAGATAGCGATGGGGCTGCTTTTCACCACCTTCTTTTCCTCTTCTTTAAGTGGAAAGCACTGAACCCAGATGCCCAACCATGGAAGACATTCTTTCAGCAGCAGCATCTGGCTCCTTGGCAAGGACTTCAGGCAAGTTGTTTGGGGAGCTTTGCAGTTGCCTCTTGGTTCGTCACGTGCATCAGATACTGTGGCCTATCTGGCTTGCTTGTCCAGACAGATGCCAATTCCTTTTGATTCACCTTTAATTCTGAGAAACTAGTTTACTCAATTTTATTTTTTTAATTTTTTGTGGACATGTGTGTCCCTTCATAGATAGGAAGGTTCTGGACAGTTCTTGTTCCTCCAAGCCATCTGTCTATCCCTAACTCTCTGAGTTTCACTCTTTTGAACCAGCATGAAATTCTCTGCCACTTAGACTTGTATTAAAAGAGGATTTTTTTTAAATAATGATTTTTAGTCACTTCATGTCAATGTAGCACCTTGTTAAGCTCATAACTGGTTCCATGAAAAAGAAAGCAACGTTAGAGAACTAATTTATTCTGTTTTGTATACAAGATATAGACATAGTCTCAACGTCGGTGTGTTGCTCTGTTAAATCATATTGGCTCCCCACATCCTTGTCACACCGGGAACAAAAGGGCATCTTAGGACTGGAAAAGACAAACCGACACTGCAGTGAGCTGTGCTGCATTACAAGATAGCACCCGCTCCAGGAAACTACATTTAAAAAGCAGCTTTTTTTTTTTACCTGTTAATTTTGTGGGTTTTTTTTTTAATTCATGAAGGATTTTTGTGGTTTTTTATGGATAATTGTTAAGAACACAGAGTCCAACGGTAGCCCACGCAACAGGAAGCACTGACAAGGTGATGACAAGTCCGGCAGCAGTACCCAGAATGCCGAGGAGAAAGCAGAAATTAGAGCTTCAGGATGACATCCAGGAATAGTTAACATGGGGTGTCTGCAAGATTTCCATGCTGTTGTTGTTTGGTGTTCTCTCCCTTTATTCCAGCAGGAGAAAGAGTAAAGATTGTATATGTGATTTCACATCACAAACTTGAATGGTCAACCCATGGGATCATGTCAATCTGTGACATTAGCCCTGAATATATGGGAACTTTACATTTGAATGCTATGTCCAGTGGCAGATTTATCCACATGTTGGTTTGAATGGGGATATTTTAATTTAATTCAACAGGCATTTATTAAATACCCATTATATGTAAGGCACAGTGCCAGGCTCTGCGGATATAAAGACAAAAACAGATAATAAGGAAACAGCCTCCAACATCTAGAAGCTAACATTCTCTTGGGATGGGGGTGGAGAATAAAGCAAAGTAGAGCAATCAGTAAATACATTATATATACGACATAAATGCAGTGTAATGGGGGAAGGAGGGAGAAAACAGTAGGAATTTGATGGGGGGTAGAGGGTTTAGGAAAGACCCTATGTAGGAGGTAGTGATTGAAGACAGCATTAAGGAGGTTAAGGTTTCAATGAGGTAAGAAGGGATAGCATTCCAGGTATAGGGGACAGAGGATGGGATGCTTTATACAGTGAAAGTCAAGGAAGCCAGTTTGCCAAAAATGTACAATAGCTGAGTGGGAGTAATGTGAAATCAATCTGGAAAAAAGAGGTTGGAGCCAGATTGTGAAAGACTTAAACCTCCAAAAAGAGAAGTTTGTATTTTATCTAAGACATAATAAAAGGTCTCTGAAGCTTCTTGAGTGAGGAATAACATGGTCAGCCCTAATATATACTCATAAAGAAAGCATCCAGAAGACTAAGACATAAGCCATCTGTGTTGTTCAGCTGCATGATAGAGTTCAAA
The DNA here is from genome assembly GCA_023548195.1 of Bettongia penicillata ogilbyi. Lineage (NCBI taxonomy): Eukaryota > Metazoa > Chordata > Mammalia > Diprotodontia > Potoroidae > Bettongia > Bettongia penicillata. Next base: position 5,286,912 of record JAJHZJ010000353.1, read on the forward strand.
GGAGGCAGAAAGTTTGTCATCCATCCTGTGTTACATTCTTAATAATATTTCTTTTTCTGTAATACCTATTTCCTAGAGATTGGGGAAGGGAAGGACTGATGTACTCATGCTCACAAAATATGCTGATCAGTCTGGAAGAATCTAATGTATGCATAATATTCAGATGGCAGTTCTAATTGTTTTCTCCTGTGTATATGTCTAGAAAGATAGATGGATGGATGGATGGATGGATGGATGGATGGATGGATGGATGGATGGATGGATGGATAGGTGGGTACATAGGTGGGTGGAGTGGGGTAGATGTAGGCAGATAAGTGGGGAGAGAAAGAAAGATGAATGGATACCTTTTATTCTTCATCATTTGCTCTCTCTGTTTTGGGGGAAAGAAAAATAACTTTATTTTCTCCCAAATTGTAGCATATCTTGATTTCATCCATATTCTTTTTCAATAGTCTTTCTTCTGTCCTTTGTCATCTTTGGAAATTCCATCATTCCTTATGTAGCTTCGGTAAGGATACAGTGGAAAGTGTACTGGCTATGGGGTCAGAGGGCTTGGGTTTAAATCTTGCCTCTAATCTTGCTACCTATGCCACCTTGGGAGGGTCTTATTTCCTCATCTGCAAAATGAGAGGGATGTCAGATGGCCTTTGGAGTCCAGTTCCAGATGTATCAGCTCCATGCTCCTCTTCTTGATGCAATCCTTTTCAGCATTGGGGTAAAGAGAGACAGAACAGGAAAGAGACATTCAGAGAGACAGAGATACACATTCCTAGAAGGGGATGAATGGACCACGTTTTCCTCCACTGTCAACAAACTTCATTTTCCTTCAGAAGTTTCACTTGTGTACCGATTTCTAATGTTTCCTACCTGAATGACCTTTGGTAAGTCACTGGACTTCCATATGCTTCATTTTCCTCATCTGTAAGTTAGAAAGTTGAATTCGAAGGTCTCTCAGGTCCCTTACAGCTCTACACATATGACTTCATTTTACCTTCAATGAGTTCTCTAGCCTGAGTTAAAATTCTCATTTTATTCAACCTCTTCAAGTTCAGTCCTTCACTTCAGCCCTGGTCATTCACTAATCATTATATGTTATTTTACTCTTTCGAACTATTCCCTCTTTTCCTTTGGCAGTAACAACCAGAATATCTGGGGATGGGGGCAGAGCCAGTAGTAACTTGAATATTTGGAGTTAATATTTTGAATTGAACCCCTATGCACTTTCTGAGCCAGAATCATGGTCCAGTAGGATAAAATGTACCACTAAATGAAATTTACTTTGATTTTTCTATTTTGTGTCTTTTGTTCCACATTTATTAAACAAATATTTATTAAACCTCTACTAAATTCTGTGGATAATACAAAGGGATATAATTTATGATCTTTATCCCTAGGGTGCTTCCATATTTATAGTCTCAAGGAGCTATATTTATGCCTAATCTTCCTCTCAAGGTCACATCTTATCCAGGAGGAAGCATGTTAAAAACTTCCATTTTAGTTTCTCTGGACTTTAAAAAAGAAAATTTCAAAACTTTCCAGTTTAAAGATGATTTAAGTTGAGGACAAAAGGCCTTTCTTAGGGAAATGGTTAAGGGTGGCAACTAAAACATGGAACAAAGAATGGCTCTTATTTAGATGAAGCCTTCCCTACCTCATTCCCCAAGTACAGATAACAGCTGTCAACTCTTGTTTGTTTGTCCCCAATAAGAATTGGTGCTGAGACCCACCTTTTGTCTTTTAGAAAGAAATAAGATATTAATCACAGCAAACTCTTTTATTACTCCAGGCCTACATTTGAGGGGAATAGTTAAAAAAAAGAACTAATGGCTTGTTTTTGCTATGTTAACTCAAAATTTTATTTTAACTTATTTTCATCTTTTACTTATTCAAAATTCCTAAAAAAAAGTTACCTTAAATCATCTTAGGGTAGAACAAAGTATGAGATATTAAGGGGATAATATACCAGTCCCTGTGTCAGAAATAGCTTGGATATTAAATGAATGTCAAATTTAAAACATTTTGACACATGTGAGGCTAAAATGCAGAGTATAGCATTAATATATTTTTCTTCAACATGTACAAAGCAAAGAGGATTTTTCCTGGATATCTTTGTCTATTCATTTGTCAGGGATGAGGAACTTGTGGCCTTGAGGCTATGTATGGCCCTCTAGGTCCTCAAGTGTGGCCCTTTGAATCCAAACTTTATAGAACAAATCCCCTTAATAAAAGGATTTGTTCTGTAAAACTTGGACTCAGTCAAAATGCTGTACCCAAAGACCTAGAAGGTTGCATGTGGCCTCCAGGCTATAGGTTCTCCACCCTTGAACTAGACATTAAATTTTTGAAGGAGCATTTGTTTCTTCTCCCTTTATTGGAATGTTATAAAGATATCATCATACAACTCCTTCCAATTGCTCAAATGCATTTAGCTTTCTAGGTTTCTTTGGATTCCTGTTTATATTCTAAATTTGCTATTCAGGTCTAGTCTTTTTGTCAGAAATTATTAAAAACCCTCTATTACATTAAAGAACAAGTTTTACCCCTAAAAGATTATAATAGGCTTTGCTGGATACATTATTCTTGGTTGTGAACCTGTGTTTTGGGGTGCTATGTTCCAATATTTCTTTCATTTTTGGTAGAAGCTGCCAGGCCTTCTGTGATTCTGACTTTAGTGCTTCAGTACTGGAACTCTTCCTTTCCAAATACATGAGACATTTTTTCATTGATGTGAAATCTCTGCATTTTGACTATAATAATTCTGGAACTTTTACTTTTGGAGAAAATTAGTAGATTCTATCATTACTTTGTATCCTGATTCTAATAGATCTGACAGTTTTCATTTATGATTTCTTTATATATTGTGTCCATTGTGTTTTTATCATTATTTTTAGGGATTCCAATGATACTTAAATTATTGCTTCTTGACCTTTTTTCTGGGTCAGTTCTTTTTTTGTAATATAAAATATTTTACTTTTTTCTTCTATTTGTATTCTGTTTTTTTGTTCTCATGTTTCTTGCTGTCTCATGAAGTCACTGATTTCTATTTGGCCTGCTCTATTTTTCAAGGATTCTACTTCCTGTGTAAAATGTATCATTTTCTCTTCTGAGCTACTTATTTTCTTCTCAATTCTTTCCTGAAGAGTTTTATTCATTTGTTTATGTTTTGCTTCATTTCTTTCCTTTGAGCCTCTGCTTGCAGTTGTTAAAGAATTAAATTTGCAATGATTTTGATGCTGGTATATTATCTGATTCACACAGCTAGGTGGTGCAATGGATAGAGCACCAGTACAGGAGTCAGGAGGACCTGAGTTCAAATCTCATCTCAGACACTTGATACTCACAAGCTGTGTGACCTTGGGCAAGCCATTTAACCCCAATTGCCTCATCCTGGGTCATCTCCAGTCATCCTGATGAATATCTGGTCACTGGATTCAGATGACTCTGGAGGAGAAGCAAGGCTGGTGACCTGCATAGCCCTTCCTCACTCAAAACAAAGTCAAGTGCACATCATGTCACTATTTCTCTGATGGCATGGTCTTCAGCAATGAAGGATGAACACACACACATTATCCGATTTACACATCTCTCTAGCTTTAGTTCTTGTATTGGGTCCCTATGCCAGGGCTAATCTCCACTCTCTGCTTTATTCTTGGATAGGGTAATCAGCCTTGCTCTATCGCAGACTCTTAGATTCTCTTACTGACTTCTACCTCCTAAAGTTGCTCCTCCTCCCCTCTCCCCCATCCTCCCTCCATACACACATGCAATACTGGATCTTAAGGATACTCTCTAGAGTTTCAGGACAGTTTTCAAGATTTCAGAACCCCTGAGGTATCCTAGTCTAACTTTTGCTATTCCATACTGACCTGGTTGGCATTGAGCTTTCTGACCACTTCGACCACATTTCCAGGGGAGCCTTCTATTTCTGATGCTTCTCAACATAGAGTGTTGCAAACCATTCATGTCCCAGGTTTCTTCTGCTTGAGCTGGAAAACTCAACTGTGATGGTTCTAGGAAAGAGGCAGGAAGGAGTCACTTACTATAGTTTCTCAAAAGATTTCTTGATCATTATTGGATCTGGTGAGAACTTCAAAGTTTTTCTGGAATAACTATATAAGAGCTATATATCCTGTCTTCCATTCAGATGGCTATCTGAAGGCTGGAAATCCTAGAGGCTTTTTCAGTAACCACTTTTTATTCTGTTTCTTTCCTGTAGGCACAGCATTACTTCTAATTCTCATATCAGCATATGATGTCCTATACCCTCTATTTCTCCTATTTCACAAGTCATTTTACTATAACAATGGTGTAGCTATATCTAAAGAGTATTTAGACATTTCCCTAGTCATTTAGCTTGTGGTGTTTGGTTTGGTTTTGTTTTTTCCTGGAGGATGGATGAAGGGAAAGAAACTCCTTTCCTATCAACCAACTCTTATTCAAGTCAAATGGCCTCTGAAAATCCAATTCACTGAAGTACTGATAATCATAAGAATCTTTTCATCTTCCTAGAAAGACTTTTCCCCTTTTTCATCTCTGTTGGTCTTCTGAGTTGTATTCCCTGTAATTATAATAATGGATGGAGGGGAAGAACCTGGACAACAATGATAGGGAGATATTTTGCAGCTCCTTCTCAATTCCAAAGCAAAAATCCCTTCACTTAACAAGTCCAAGTTGTAATCCAGCCTCAACTTGATTTTCAATAATAGAGAACTCATCCCATTGTAAAATAGCTCACTCCACTTGTTTCTTTCTTTTTCTCTTTCTCCTGTATTCCTTTCTTTCTCATAAGGTTATTTAGCTTCAACTAAAGAGTCTGTCTTCTATGAATACACAGCAGATGAAAAGAAGAAAAGCCTCCTTGATGTAGGATAGTTGGCCAGAAGATACCTAGAATTCAGCATAATAGAGACTTAGTTATAAATGAATGCAAGGGTTAAAAAGCTTGAGGAACTCTCTCCCACCCCTGATTCTGGGCTTCCAAGATAATCCACTCAGTAGTAGCTGCATATTATTCAACTTATTTTTCATTATTAACATTATAACACAATAATACTAACAGTGGTATGTCTTGACCCAAAGAATCATGGTTATATCTTGTGATATATGGGTCAAGAAGACACAAAATGACAGGATACAGATACTCACATCTTGACATATGAAAGGGTTGCTGGAAAAAGGAGTTATTTTTTTTCCCAAAACCATTATGATATAAAATCAGAATCTCTGAAAACATCAGAAAATGGGTGATTTTATAGCTCATGTTATGAAAATGTGGTTTATTACTGTGTAGTGCAAAGGTTTTCATGATAAAACATGAGCATAACCTTGGAACCTTGTTTTATTGTTGTCTTGGATTAATATCTGTTTATTTTCTTTATCTTCCTATATAGATATTTCCTAAGAGCTATTATTCTAATATATTTTTAAAAAATCCTCTTGATGTGCATGTCTAGCACTAGAATTCATTTTAAATGTGGGGAAGAAAAAATAGACCATTCAATTTGTGCTTGGTAGAGATAGTTTAGGCTTCTGCTTTTCTGCAAATAAGTCAAACTTGTTCTAAAATAAAACCGTTTGGGTTTCAGATTTTTTTTTCTGTGAGACACTGTGTGTAATAATGGAAAGAATGCTAGCTATAGGGTGAGGGGAAACCTGGATTCAAATCCTGACTCTGGCACTTCATAGCTATGTAACCATGGGTAAGTCACTTAACCTGTCTGAGCCTCAGTTCCCTCATCTGAACAGTGGAGATTATTATACTTATACAGGTACCTCGCAGGGTTGTTGTTATGATGAAATGAGAAAAGGTATAAGATTTCTTAAAGCTGACACTTAAATGTCAGTTATTACTGTTACTACCGCTACCCCCTTGAAGTGTAATTGATCGATAGAACGTCAAGATCATTACTACCAACTGTGTTGTTTACACACTTTGTAAAGTAGCTTATTTGAAATCAATTACAAACTGCTAAAGTCCAGTGTCATATAGCTGGTATACAAGTGGAAAGAGGATGAATAATAATGAACCAGTAAATTGATAAGTGCTTATTTAAGCCCTTACTATGGAGTCAGAATTATAATTCTTGAAAGAGAGTATGGCATGTGGTTTTCCCTGACCTCAAGGAGCTTATAAATTAGTTGGAAAGAAATAGAAAAACACATATAAAGCAAAGCAAAAGGGGGGGCTCATATCTGTGACAGTGTAAAGGCAGTTTGGTAGAGTAAAAAAAATTCTAGATTAGAATCAAAAACCTAGGTTCTACCTAAAACTGTGACAGAAAATAGTTGTGTGATTATGAACACAGTATTTACCCCCTTTGGATCTCAGCTTTCTCCTGCACAAAATGAAAGGGTTGGTTTTGATGATCTCACATCTTTTCAAATCAATAACAATAGTTAATAATAACTAGCATCTGTGAAGCACTTTGAAGATTATAAAACACTTTACATATGTAATTGCATTTGAGCTTCAAAATAATCCTATGAGGTAATATTATCCCCCTTTTACAGATGAAAAAAACTGAGGGACAAAGGGGTTAAGACAACTGTTAGTAATCAACTCTAAATCTTATCTGACTCAAAACTCAGTGCTATTCGGTTGTACCTCTAACACTGATTCTTTCAATGTAAGTACGATAGTATTTTAGGGAAGGGGAAACTAGGTGGCACGATGGATAGAGTATTGGACCAGGAGTCAGGAAGACTCATCTTCCTGAATTCAAATCTGGCCTCACTCTGCGCTGTTTGCCTCATTATTCTCATCTATAAAATGAGCTGGAGAAGAAAATGACAAATTACTTCAGTATCTTTGCCAAGAAAAGCACAAATAGGGTCACAAAGAGTCAGAAAAGACAGAAAACAACTAAACGACTGCAATAACAATTTTAGAGAAGAAAGTGAGGAGATGTTATCACAGAGGAGGCAGGATTTGAACTAGACCATAAAAAATTAGTTGGAATTGAATAAATGGAAGAATAGAAGGGGAAAAGAATATGAACAAAGACATGGATGTCTGAATAATCATAATATCAGGAATAGATGACAGTGAAGAGACTGACCCAACTAAAAGCAAGGGTGTTTCTGGGGAATCACAAAAAGAATGGTGGAATGCTGCCAAATAAGATAGTCTATTGGAAAGCTAAGCCAAGGAGTTTTGACTTGATATACTAGGCAGGAGGGAGCCATATGCAAGATGAATTGGAAGGAGATGATTGGAGTTAGGAAGTCCATCTAGGAGGCTCTGAAAAAAAATCAGGATTGAGGTAAAGAAAACATAACCAATGTATATGTAGCCCTTGTATGGAGAGGACAGAGAAAACTTGAGAGACTGATATTTTGAAGTTGAAAAATGAAAGCACATTGCCAGATTGGATATCTAAAATAGTCAAGAGGAATACAAGCATTCTAGCCATATATATATATAGTAAATGATAGTATCATTTTGAGAAATGGAAAAATTGGGAATAGGAACTAGTTTTGAAGAAAAGATGCTGAAGTTCAGTCTCAGATGTACTTAGTTTAAGTCAAGGGTAGATAAACCAAGTGAAGATATCCCAAGTACTTCAACCCTCATCACTTCTTTCTATAAACTCTTTTTCTTGGTGCTTTTTATGAAACTCTACTTACTTAGGGGAAGCATTGTGGCAAGAGTCCTTGATTAAGAGTCAGAGATCCCAACTTCAGATCCCTACTTGGCCACTTACATTTCCTGTATGACCTTAGATAAATCACCTAATTTCTCTGGGCCTCAGTTTCCTTATCTGTAAAAGGAGTGGGTAGAACAAGATGGCATCTAAGGTTTTTTTCTAGTTCTAAATCTATAAGCCTATAGTTCTACAATACTATACAAATGAGAACTTAATTGCTTTCCACCTTTTTTAAAATTTTTAATAATGCTATATCATAAATTTCTTAAGGTCAGGGATCATGTCTTAGAGCTCTTCTTTACTACTATTACTATTAGAACTTTGTTGTGGTGGTTTAGTCGACTGATTAGTCATGTTTGACTCTTTATGATCCCCTTGGCAAAGATACTAGAGTGGTTTGCCATTTTCTTCTCCAGCTCAGTTTACAGGTGAGGAAACTAAAACAAACAGGGTTAAGTGACCTGCCCAGAGTCACAGAGCTAGTAAGTGTCAGAGGAGGGATTTGAGCTCAAGTTGTCATGATTCAAGAGCCAGCACTCCATCCACTGCATCACCTAGCTTCCCTACTCTTAGAATACGTGCAGATAGATGAGGATAGGAGCTCAACCTGTGATATCATTGATTAAGGACAACTCCAGGAAGAGGAAGCTTCCTTCAACAAGGCAGGTCAGCGCTTTCTCCACAACCTACAGTCTTAGAGCTAATTAGGGCACTGAGAGGTTAAATAATATGCTGAGAATCATCTAGTCAATATGTATCAGAAATGGAATTTGAATTCAGACCTGGCTGAGATCAGCTCTGTATCTACTATATCCCATTGCCTGTGAACACTGCCTACTCATCTATCTAGACACATAGAACATAATAAAAACTTCATTGATTAGCTAGAGTGAAGGTGAGAGGTCAAACCTAGAGATGTATATTTGGGTATCATTCCCATAGACTAAATATGTTCACTGAAAGAATGAATGACTAGACATTGGAGCAAAAGGCTGAAGATGAATTGTTGGAAGACATGCTTAATTATTATGGAAGAAAAACGTTTCTTAAAGGCCTACTAGGTGTCATGTATTATCTCATTTTATCTTCACAATAATCCTACGAGGTAGGTAGTATATTATCCCCATTGTACAATTGAGAAAACTGAGGTAGAGGTAAAATGACTTTCCCAGTGTCACACAACTAAAGCATAGAGAGGGCAGATTTGACTTCAGGTCTTCCTGACATGAGGCCTAGCACTTTATCCAGTGTGACTCCTAGCTGCAATCATGGAAGTCAAAAAATACCAACTAATAATATTAGTGAATAAATAGTCCACCTTTGTTAAAAAAAAAAAAAAAGGTACAGTAGAAATTGGACTGACATTCTGTCACCCAGAAATGTTTATCAACCAACCCTAAATTACAATAATCACTTTGAGATATTTCAAGATTATAAAATAGCTTCAGAACCAGGGGAAAAAAATGAAAACTATCAAATACAGCTTAATTTTCCATGTATTTTTGTTGCATTCTCATTCTTTGCTTATTGGTAATGCAGATAATACTATCTTTTATTTTTCTTTTAAATAGAATATTTGAAAAATCAGAATACCCAATTCCCCACCCATATAACAGAGTTATACTCTATATGGAAATTAACTCTATTTTATCAGTCCATATTCTAAATTCTTTTTTAACAAAGCCATCCCAGAATCTTTCAATCAGGAAACCCCACCTCTCTGATCTCATTTTCTGTTTGTGTTACTGGGTTGTCTTATTTACTGCTGCTTGGTAATTTACTCAAAACCACCAATAGCCTCATAAAGAAAGTGTGTCATTTAGGGGACACTGCCCCATTTGGGAACACCTAGAAAATCCTCCTTCCTATTATTTATATGCATGTTTGCCCCCTAACTATTCCCAGGCCCAGGGCTCACTTAGAACAGAAGTCCTATAGATGGCCCTAAATACCAGAAATTTGTTGGAACAAAACTGTTCCTATGCAAAAGTCACCACATTCGACATTGCTTCAGCAAACAATGTGCCCGATTGTCCTTGGATTCTCCTGCCTGTTGTGTTCCTGGAATTTAACTTCTTAGCACAATAAAGGGTTACGAAGGTTTATAAGAGGCTCATAGTGTAGGGAATAGAGAATCAGACTTATGATGAAGGAGGTTCAAGTCATACATTGGTTGTGTGACCCTAGACAAGTCATTTAACTTCCAAATATCACTCAGAGAACTCTAAAAATAAAAGTTGCAGAACCGTTGTCAGCCTGTCTTGGTACAGGGAATTTTCTCACTGGAAAGCTCCTGAACCCATAAAATCATAGTTCTGAACCAAAAAACTGAGTTGGTATCTACTCCTCAGGGAGTAAGTTTACCATCAGAGATAGTGTTCTGTTCACATATAGGCATGTGTGGTTTGGGGGTATACACACATCCCAATTTTGCCTTTCTCCAATGTCTCCTAATATTACCCTAACCCCAACCCAAGTCCCTTCATTGCAATCTCCCTAACTTGCACTTATAAGGCTACAAAATAAATAATGCTCTAGACATATTTTTTTTGCAATGCTAATATTTAAACAGTAAAAGATACCTTAAGACCTTCATCAAGATTTTTAAAGCCTCATTTAATGTTAGTGTCAGAGTTGTGTGAGAAATAATTAATATAAAAAAACAAGGTCTATTTTCCCATCGATTTTCGGGAATTTATGCAGGTAACTCATTAATGCTAGAGGGAATTCTGCATGTAAATCCTGGTGCCTCAATAAGGAAATGGAACCCAATGATTTTTCCTCCTATAAAAAACACAAACAATGACAAGTATAAAAGCAGATAACCTGAATATCTATATAAATGGCTGCTCTATGGCTTGTAAAAGTTTTCCATTTACATCCTGTCACCTCTTCTTTTTGCAAGTATAAAAGATGGGATGATTATTTCAACAAACCTACCCATATAAATCAATGTAGTTTTGCTGTGGGAAAACTAGGAGTTTAAGGCATTTAATATTTCAGCATCTCCAGATTATCACCAAGATCCATTTCTTTTTGTGGTCAAGTGTATGATTAGCATTGTGACAGGATATTGGCCATTTTCTTATGAAGATCTGCAAATCCTCGTAAACAAATACCAGTTGGAAAAATTAAGAACAAGCCTGCGGACTGGAATGCACCCTATTTGTAATGGGAACAAAAACCTGGCAATCAAATCTAAAGAAAAAAGCTAAATCACAGCAGAATGACCTACTTTAAGGCGTTTGCCAAAGAGACAGTGTTTTTAGACAGCTCTTCTGAAGTAGCGTCTTTCTGTCTATGCCATCTGCAGATTTATTACTGTGCCTGAAAAAACAACCAAAAAAAAAGCCAAAAAAACAAAACCCAACTCTGCTGAATGATACCGAGCCTGGTCTATAGGAAAGATTCCAGTATTGTGGGTACCACACCCACACCTACTGATGTGGTCCAAGGTTTTGCTTTAGAGGCACCTAATTAAGAAACCCTGACTCATTTACATGGAGACGTTTGATCTCAATTACAGTCCAAACCGCACCAAATGAGGAGCATCTGTGAATGTGAAATGTTTGTTCCCTGTGACGGGGAGAACAGGGCCAGCTCTGGACGGCACATGTTCAAGTGACGAAAAATATTTCACATGTAACGTACTTCTGAGACCCACTTTTCCACTAATAATTCATAGTGAGCCTAACCAGTATCTCTACTTCCACAATTATTTCAGGCTGTGAAAAATTATGTCACTTTTTCCCCCCTACAGCTAGAAAGAGGTAGGAGACCACCTACTTCGCTTGTTGTCATTGATAAAAAGACTTAAAAGACAGCCAATGGCAAGGAAGCCAGTCTTCCTAGAGTGGAGGCCTGTCACTAATTCCTCTTAGCAAAGGGATCCGAAAATGCAGAATCCAGCTCTAAATGGAAGCATCTTATGGATCCTGGATGTGACTGTCCCCCTTCATTCTCAGTAGCCTCTCTACTCAGCTTGTGTTTACTCTCAGTTCAGCTTGTCTCCCAACTCCTACAGGTCTGTTCCTCACCATCCCAGAAGGGCAGCTTAGAGGGCCAGGGCATCAATAAGTTAAGGGTCGCATTATTACAAACTGCGGGGCTTTTAAAAACATTTCACTTCATTTCCGTCAGGTAAGGTTTCCAGGAAGGTGAATAGAAAGCATTTCTTCTGGTAGGCCTATGAGCCATACTTGACCATAAGTTAAATGAAAGGATTCTATATGAAGCCCAATAAATGGTGTTCTATGGTCATGGTCAAACTTAAAACTGCATTCTGACACCTGAAGGTCACTTTACCTTGTATTATACCATATATCACATATGTTTCAGCTGGAGCCAAAGGAAAAGGAAAGAAACTTAAAAAAAAACAAACCACTGGCTCCTTTTGTCTAAAGAGGTTTTAAAAATACATTTATCTGATACACTATTTTTTTGCAGTAGCTAGAATATGATTTGAATATATTAATATTTTCAGCAACTGAGCTCAGGCAGCCCACTTAATAACTTATGCATGGATACATAGATATACTTCAGACAGAGGTAAGGTTTTTAGCTCTTATGTCGGTAATACTTAGAAGGATCGAATGAAAGAGTCTGTTATTTCATAGTCTTTGTTGTGGGCATGCATTGTGATGGTATGGAGCCAGTGTTCTTTTTGGTTGTCTACACAGCCTGGATTCAATAAGCAGTTATATATGCATATTATGACAATGTGGTCAAAGAAACCAGATTTTTTTTTTAACTATACCTTCAAGTGCCTATATAACATAAAATCTGGTCCTTATTTTTCTTGACCTCATTAAATATGTTAACATATTCATAATTTGATACAGGTTATGCTCATTTTGTAATTAAAATTATGGATGGGGTTGGAAAAGCAATAAGATTGCACTGAATGGAAAATATTTATCTTTTTCTACATTAGACTATGGCTCAATGTAAATCACAAGCCTGGGGAAAGGATAATCCCAGGCCAAGGGTATGTCATATGCTGCATATGCTAGAAATTGCTCATGTTTCATGCCAGAAGTAGATTTATTTTACTCTACAACCAAAACTGAAATTAATATTTTTAAAGCATACGTGGTTTTCTCTATGTAATTGTCAGTGATTTTTCCATAAATAAGAAATAATACCTTTATAAGGTCTAAGGAAACAAGAAGCAGCTTGACTCCTCACTTATCTACTTGTGAGACTGGGAGGAAGTAGTTACAGCAAGGACTGTAAGTTTTACCACAATACCCACTAAGGAGCTTAGTTGAGCCTTTGGGGACCCACTCTGTCTAGAGGCAATTACGCCTCACTCTCCATTACGGCAAGATAATGCAAGAGATATTACTTTAACAATAAAACATTGCACTTACAACCACACCTTTCAACTCAGCATCTCCAAATGCTTTAAAAACCATTATTATTTTTATTATTTATTGGTGGAATCCCAGCAGTCCACTCAGCATTTTGAAGTGCAAGTGAAACCACAGGCTCTGTTGGCTTTGGGAGGGAGCAACCTAAGGTACACAGAGACTCAATTCTATAACCTACTCCCTACCCCTTTTAGCCCCAGATGTGCAAGTTCAAAAAATATCACTCAGGTATAATATAAGGTTTGTTGGTCATAGGATCTTGGATTTAGAGATGGATGGTCCTTAGATGCCATCAAATTCAACCCTTTTATTTTACATATGAAGAAACTCAGGCAAACATGGATTAAGTAACTTGTCCACAGACACATAGTACCCAAGAAAGGATTTGAACTTGGGTTTTCTTGACTCCAAACAAAGCGTTCTATTCCCTATGCCCCTCTCATTTATCTCTACCTAAAGGACTTAAGAAAAATAATTTTATTTCAAAAGAAGGATTGAAAAGAGAGTAGAAAATTCCATGGATAAAGCGTCACATTAAAATTGAACAGAATCAAGGGAAAGAGCAAGAAAATTAATGTATAGTTTTAGGTAATAAGTAATGTATAATTTTAGGAGTAAGGATTCAGAAAATGGAAATTAGTAGGTCTAATCACAAGCATCAACAATAGTCACATTTAAAGAGGTTATTAAGTCATCAAGGAAATTGGAATCAGTCATTCTCCACTTATTGTTCAGCAAGATCATTTCTTCCTAGGTCAATCCTGTTTGACTTTCACCTTAATACAGTCTTTCATATAAGTTTTTAAAAAAGTGAAAGGCCTTAGAAAAGTTTCACCCACATTTATGAATGTAGCTACTGCCACTTTCCCCTCCTACTTCATTACCATCATCATATTGAGAGATTTTTAAGCATTTTGTGAAAGGAGGAAGGGAAGCATTCTGTTAGGCAACCTAAAAAGTAAATTAGTTAATATTACCTGTTCTTTTAAGAAATTATCACCTAGATGAAGCATGCTTTCCATCTCAAGAGAAAGGACTGACATTGTCTGAATACAGACTAAAGACTACAGGCTACAGACTACCACTTCCTTTCTTTCTTTCCTTCTTATACAAAATGTCTAATATGGAAATGTTTAAATGATTGCACACGTATAACCCATATCAGATTGCTTACTATCTCAAGGAGGGGAGAGAGAAAAGAGGGATAGAATTTGGAACTCAAAACTTTAAAAAAAAAGTTTAAAATTTTTTTTAACATGTAATTTGAGGAAACTAAAATAATATTTTAAAAAAGAAATTTTCATCTAGAACACATATCAATGATGTAGAGATATTCAAGGTACACATTAAATTTGAAAATGAAATTATTATTCGTAAGCAAACTGTTAAGTGCTCTTAGAAGATTCACACATAGGGGAGTGGGGGAAACATCTGAATTCTAAGAGTTACTATTTGAATAATACTCTTCCAGGTGTGGAAGTGAGAAGGCTGACTTCAGAGAAGGATTAAAGGGAGATAGGGATTAGAACTAGCTTGTGATGTCATTGGTATAGGAACTCTCAGATTTGGAAACTCCCTCTACCATTACAGGTTGGCACCTTCTCAGAAACTTGGAGTGTTACAACATTGAGGTTTAAAGTGATTTGCCAAGGGTCACACAGACAGTCTATGTCGAAGGAGGGAACTGACTCATGTGTTCCTAGCTTTGAGTCCAGCTCTCTCTCTACCATGCCAAAATTCAGTAAATTTGCCTTAAAAAGCAGGTCCAAAATCACTCTTGAGTATTTGGGATCAGTGACCCATTCAGGAATTCTAGGGCCCTAGTTGAAATCTCCATTCCACTCTATTTTTATTTACCCCTTAACTATTTCTAGTTCAAAATTCCCACATGAGATCTTTTCTGGGAAGATCAAAGGAGATATGTAAAGGAAAAATAGAAAATGATGGAACCAAAGGAGTCTGATAGATGCAAGTAAAGAGAATAGCAGAAGCTGAATATCTTGCTTCAATGCATAAAGGGACATAAAGCCACTATAAATAAAGACTCTTTAGAGTTAAGACTTTTGTTTATTTGTCTTTTAGAAAAAACAACCACTTGGCAGCAGTTTTGAGGATTTGATGGAATAAGGCACTATAGGAGTAAGGATTCAGAAAATATTGTGACTGCAATAGTTCAGGCAAGCAGCCACGACTTTGATTTATATAAGTGCCCATTTTTTTCTATTCCTCATATCTCCAAACTAAATGTTAAGTGACCATGGTCACCCACTGGAATTACATGCCACTTGTCTTAGTTTGGAGATATGGCAAATCAGAACAGATATTAGAGTGTCATAGATTTAGACCTGAGAAGGACTTCCATATTACAGAGGAGGAAACTGAAACATAGGGAGGTTAAGTGACTTATCTAGGGTCATACAACTAGTAAGTCAACTCAAGTCAAGAATAAGAGTCTAAAACAGATTTGGAACCCTAGTCTTCTTGACTATCCAATTCTCTATCCATGAGGGTATTTTGTAAGTACATTGAGGCATGTTGCAAGAAGCAATAATGTGGGGGAAAGAATGCCAATCTTGGAGAAAGAAGACTAGGTCAAAACCTCTAGTACTTCTTAGGCATGTGACCCTGCACAAATTGCTTCACTATATCTGTGAAATTGCAATAATGATATTTGCACTAACTCAGAGTTGTTGCGACAGCATGCAGTAAAAGCATTTAGCACTAGAGAAATGTGAATTATTATTCAGCTTAAGAAAAGTGTATCATTTCTTTTCTTTCTTTGCTTACATTCATCATTAAAATGGGTATCCGCATGCTGGATTTGGAGTCATTCCATGTGTTTTCAAATTCTAGCTCTACCATTTACTATCTGTGTGACCTTATGCACGCCATATAGTATTTCAGTTTCCTCTTCTATAAAATAAAGAAGTTGGACTGTCTAGCCTCCTCTAGGGTACTTTCTGACCAAGTGATTCTGCATAGACATAGGACAGATAGACAGATAGATAGATAGATAGACAGACAGACTCCCTATAAAGGAGAAGACGTACTCTCCTTTATAGGAATCTTTAAAGATCCTTTATAGGAATCTTTGAAGATTTGATTGTATAATGGCTCTAAAGCACTTTAAACCACTCAAAGGAAAAGGTTATGAAAACACAGAGGATATTTTTAATTTTTTAACATGAGTAAACTGAGGCACTGAAAAAATCATTTGACTAATCAGAGATGGTACCACACATATAAGCAGTACACCGGGCCTGACACATAGTAAGGGTGTAATAAATGCCTGTTGACTTGACTGACAGAAACAGAGCCCAGAATCCATCCAATCCAACCATCCGAAAGCTTTTCCATTTTAACAAGAACTCTGCTAGGCTTACACTCAGTTCCACTTGGATCAAACCACTTCATTCCTATTTTGTATTGAGATCTTATATTTATATCCAGTTGATTGTATGTCTCTTAAGAATGTTTGCTTTGAGTCTTATACCAGCAGTAGTAAGGCCCCACAGGCATGAACACAGGGTTGTTTGTTTTAATTCTATGGAAGTTTGGTCCTACCAACACCTGAGTCAGGCTTTAAAAAAAAACTATTCACATTATTACTATTCCAATGTACAGAAATTTTGTTACAGACATCTGTAAATCTAACTAGAAAACCTGAAGGACTAATAGAAAGAGAACTTCCATTCTATCCAAGAAAAAACATGGAAGAGTTTTAGCATTAGATAGGAAAGTAAAATATTTCAGTTGTTAATGAACCTGAGATTAAGTGGTTTTTTTTAAAAAAAAAAAACAAAAACATTCCAAATCTTGAATGAATTATTTTAATTGGATAGAACTTTTCCTAAGGTCATTTTCCCACTCAAAAAGTGTTAAATGTCTATAAGAAAAAGACTCAACTCCTTCATTTTCAGTTTGGCAGTCAAGAACTTCTATAGTCTTTGCCATATCTTCTTTCTAAACATATCTCCCACTATATCCCCATAGAGAATCTGCCATTCCAGACACACTGGCTTATTTACTGTCTCCCTAAGATATCATGTTCTTGCTTAGACTGCCTCCCCCTCTCATGTCTACCTTTCTCCATCTTTTAAAGCAACTTTATATCCTATATATCTCTTGAAGTTTTCCAGGATCACATTACCTAACCTATGGGATTGTACGAGGTATTCAGGAAGACTAGTATCTCTGATGTGAGGGTTTGTTAAGTCCTTTTCAGAGTTGATCATCCACATTTGATATCTACCTGATTCACTCAACTCTTACATGTGGTTCCAAGAAGCTGTAGCATGCACGGTGGCCACACCCAGGTAAAACCATCTTAACAGATGGGTTAAACCAGGTTGAGGGTAAGCAACAGACCTCAAAGCCATGGGTGAGTAAGTGGGGTGTCTAAATGGGTGGATGAAAACAATTTGTCCCAATGACCAGAAAGTCAATTGAAGCAAGTGTGGGAGTGCTTAGAACTGGGTCAGACAATGAAGTTGACAAGGCCATCCACTGCATCCCAGGTCAGGCTATCACCACTCATCTTCAGTTTTATCCTGACGCTGGACTTTGATGACTCAGGAAGAGAGCGAGGCTAACAACTTTGTCTAATTCTGCCTTACTTAAAATTAATTCATGCACAAGTCAATACATTACCCAGTAATGTCATTGGACCTCTTTGAAAACAAAAGATGAACAACCACTAACCCATGGCAGTTACTCCTACCATTTATTTGGCACTACACTACGGAACACACTGTCTTCCAATAACTCATCTTGTTAGTCATTTAATTCATGTTGTTATATGGCTTATATTTATTTATGTGATACCCCTAGCTAGGTTTTAAGTTTCTTGGGGCAAGGACTATGTGCCAAGCTTCTTTGTGTACCTCACAGTACACAGAAATAATAGAGGATATACAGTAGGTGTACAATAAATTTATCTTGAATTAATGAATAAATAATGTGGAAAGATACTATAGCCAAGTAGTAGAGTGTATTTGTATACACTGGAATGTAGACAAGTAATCAAGGATACCAAAAGTGAGACAGTGAACAGGTTAATCCAGTTATTCTTTTGGTAAATACTAATCAAAGTTGCTTCTGAGATGGGAGCAATTTGTGCAATTTTGCTGATAACCACAGGTTATCCAGAAACTGGGAGACTGCCTGGTCAAACACATTGCAGGGTAGGCAGGAACAAACCCCCTAGATTTGCCAGATTCCATGGAAATATATCCAACAACTTTCTTTTTATACTGACAAAAGTCAGACAACCACAATGTCATTTTAAAGACAAAGAAGAAAAGAAAATACTTAGTATTTCTGAATGTTATTGACTATGGCCTTTCATGGTAAGGAAATGTGTAGGAAAAAGCCCAAAGCTCCATGAAGCTCATGTTTAAAGTCAAACATTAGGCCTTTGGCATAATTAAGAGTTATATGCTAGACATGAGCCACAATCTAAATAATGACATAGCTATGTAGTACCAGCTCTGGGCCTGAAATCTGAAAGACCACAGGTCAAATCTGACCCCAGGTTCTTACTAACTGTGTAACCCAGAACAAGTCACTTAAATTCTTTTTTGCCTGGTTTCTTCAACAATAAAACAAAGATAATAACAGCATCTACCTTGCAGGTTGTAAGAATCAAGTGAATTAATATTTGTAAAAAGTAGTTAACACAGTGGTTGAAACATAGTAGGCTTTGTATAATGCTTATTCCCTTCCCTTTCCCCTCCTGCTGCTGAGTGTCTTCTGGGTGGGGTACATTGAAGTGCCTAGAATTTCCCATTAAACAAAGGCTTAGTATTAAGAATGCATGCCTGTGAGAATGGTACAGATATGTTTCAGAAAAGACTTGTAACATTGACCATTACATTGTCCTGTGCAGAGAACTCCAGTCACCATCCATTACTTTTTCATTAAAATTCAAACTTTTCAGCTTGGTATTTAAAGACTTTCACAATTAATCAATGAGAATTTATTAAACACTTACTATATGCCAAATATATGGTATGTTGGGTGGGGGGTGGGGGAGGAAGAGAAAGAAAAAGAATACCTACACTCAGGGAGCTTAGATTCCATCAAGAGGAACTCATAAGTAAATACAAATTATAGGGAAGGGGAGGATGGGAAACTATTGGTTGGAAAATAAAAAAGAAAAAGATTTCATGTAGAGGTGCCTGAGCTTAACTTTAAAGAAAGCAGAGAATTCCAAGAGGTAGAAGTAGGAAGCCAGGGCATCCCAGGACTAAGAGGTAGCCTTTGCAAAGGCACAGAAATGGAAGATGAGAATACCATGTGAGGAACAGTGACTAGTCTATTAGACCACAATCTAATAGATCACAGAGGGATTCTTGAATAAATATGGGGAGGTAGGATGCACAGTGATTGTGAAGATCTTTAAAGGCTTACCAAGAAGAGCTCATATTCTATCTTCAAAGTAGGAGAGAGCTTTCTGAGTAGAGAAATAAATGTAAGAAAGAGTCATGTAGGGGGCAGACCAGAGAAGGAAGAGGCTCAAAGCAGGGAGACCCATTAGGAGATTATTAAAGTGGTCCAGATGAGAAGAGATGAGTACAAAGGTGAAAGATCTGGTAGAAATGGAATCATCAGGATTTAACGAAGGAAAGTGAGGAGTCAGGGATGACTCAGGTTTCAAACCCTAGTGCCTAGGAGAATGGTAGAACAAATATAGGGAGGTTCAGAAGGGGGATGTACTTAGAAAGACAATGTTTTCTTTTGGACATATTGAGCTTGAGATGCTTATGGGGCATCCAGTTTGAATGTCCAATAGGCAATTGGTGATGCAGGAATCATAAAAAAATCATAAAGTCATGTGCAAATTGATGATAGTTGAACCCATGGAAGCTGATATCAAAGAGAAAGAGAGTAAAAAGTGAAGATAACCCAATATAATGCCTTGATATACATACAAAGTTATGGGGTCTAGGCATGTTTCTCATAGAAGAGGAGCCATTGGATAGGAAGAAATTAAAGATCAGACAAAATGGGATGCAGTAGAGGTGAAATATGCCAGAACTAGAAGAGAATCAAAGGCACATACTAGGGCTCTAGCCTACCTTTCCAGAATTATTACACATTATGGCCCTATTTACAATACATTTTAGCCAAATGGGCACTTTGGAGCACTCCACCTTTGACTTTTTTACCTTTGTACAGGTCATCCCTCCTTCTAAGTCCCGAAGTGTACTATCAAGACATCAAATTAACACAATAAAAGACAAAAAAAAATGATAGGAATTTAACAGAAGTAGAAGAGATTAGGGAGAGATGACAAGAATGCCTAAAAGAGCTATACAAGAAAGATCTTAACATCACCAATAACCACAAAGATGGGGTTACTGATCTAGACCCAGACATCCCGGAGAATGAAGTCAAGAGGACCTTAAGAAACATGGCTAACAATAAGTCTAGTGGAAGTGATAGAATTCCAGCTAAGCTATTTAAAGCTCTCAAATGTTGTTAAAGTGCTACGTTCAATATTCCAGTAAAATCAGACATCACAACAGTGGCCACTGGATTGAAAAGATTGGTTTTACCTCCCAGTCCTAAAGAAGGGCAATGTCAAAGAATGTTCTAATTATTGAACAATTGCATTCATTTTACATGCCAGCAAGGTTATGTTTAAGATTCTGCAAGCTAGGCTTCAGCAATATGTGAATTAAGAATTACCAGAAGGGCAGGCTGGTTTGAAGAGACAGAGGAACTAAAGACCAAATTGCCAACATTTGCTAGATTGTGTAGAAAGCAATGGAGTTCCAGAAAAACATCAACTTCTGCTTCATTGACTATAATAGAACCTTTAACTGTATGGATCATGACAAAATGTGGCAAATCCTCAAAATAGATGAGAGTACCAGATCAACTTACTTGCTTCCTGAGGAACCTGTGTGTGGGCAACAGTTAGAACCAAATATGAAACTGATTAGTATTGAAAAAGGAGTACATCAAGGCTGTATGTTGTCACCACATTTAACTTATGTGCAGACTACATCATGTGAAATGCCAGGCTGGATGAATCAAAACCTGAAATTAAGGTTCCTGGAAGAAATATCAACAATCTCAGACATGCAGATAATACTACTCTGATAGAGGAAAGGGAAAAAGAATTAAGAAGCCTCTTGATGAAGGTGAAAGAGGAGAATGTAAAACCTGACTTGAACCTTAACATCAAAAAAAAAACAAAAAAAAACCCCTAAGATCTTAGCAAGTGGTCCCATCACTTCTTAGCAAATAGAGGAAGGAGAAATGGAAGCAGTGTCAGATTTTATGTTCCTCAATTCAAAACTCACTGCAGACAGTGACTGCAGCTATGAAATTAAAAGATACTTCCTTCTTGGAAGGAAAGCTATGGCAAGTCTGTTCAGCAGAGACATCACCTTGCCAATAAAGGTTCATATAGTCGAAGCTATGTTTTTTTCAATAGCATTGTATGACTGTGAGAGTTGGACCATAAGGAAGGCTGAGTGCTGCAGAACCAATACTTTGGAATTTTGGTGCTGGAGAAGACTTTTGAGAGTACCTTGGACAGCAAGGAGGTCAAATCAGTCAATACTGAAATCAATTCAGGCTATTCACTGGAAGGTCCAACACCGAAGCTGAAGCTTAAACACTTTGACCACATAAATGAGAAGACTGGACTCACCGGAAAAGTCCCTGATGTTGGGAAGGATTGAAGGCAAAAGGAAAAGGAGACAGCAGAGGAAATGATGGGTACATAGTGTCATGGAAACAATGAACATGAGCTTGGACAGACTTTGAGAAGTAGTGGAGGACGAAAAGGGCTGTCATGCGATGGTCCATGGGGTCAGGAATAGTCAGACACAACTGACTGACTAGACAGTCTCCTCACTATCACCTTTTAGAAGCCCTAGCTCCCTTCAAGGCTAGCAGATATACCACATGAAGCCAAAAGCTTTTCCTCTCCTCATGCCCTCCCACCCCTAATTCCTCCAGTGGTTAGTGCTCTATTAGCCCTCAAGTTAGCATGGATGTGCTTATCTATTTACATAATGTAACCTCCAACAGAATGTGTGCTTCTTAAAGTCAAAGATGATTTTTCATTTTTGTGTTTTATATCCTCTGCCTTGCACATGATAAACACAAAACAGATTAATGTGATTGAACTGAATCAGATTAAAGCCAAGGACACCTTAGGTGCCTGTATTTATTGAGGTACAAGTCCTTTTGATCCCACGAGTCTGCAAAATCAAGATCAGGATAGATTTGGAGGGGTGGGGTGGGAAAATGCAGAGGGCTCTTAGAGTGAAAAGGGACCTATTGGACCATGCAAATTACTGATCTATTCTTTTAACATTCCTCCCAGCCCTAGTTCCAAAGGAAATTATTTGAAAAACAGGACTAAAGCTAGAAATGCAATTTTCCTGAAGTTGTCTACTCAATTAGTAACAAGACAATTAAAAAAACATGATCCATTTCTGCCAATCCTCAAAACACAAGGCAGGACTTGTCCATTTTGCCAATATAAATACTTAGTTTTGTTTCCAATGGAAATGGGGACTCAAAAACTACTTCTCTGGCAGCAAGTGTTATCACATGTACCACTACATATTAGCCAACAAAACCCCTTGTCAAAATGCCAACATTCCCCACCCTTCTACACCTCATTTGGTGAAGAGAGGCAATAGGAAATAACCCAATTCATCTTGGCCCGTATTTGCACTAGGGTCTTTTCTCTATAAGGAGGTCTCAGGGACTTCTAGAGACATATAGAGGAGATAGATGAACGATGAAGGGTGATACCATAGAATTTCAACAGGAGTTTGAAAGCAATCAGATCGAAAAAGGATATGTTATCAGTAGTTACTAATTCATGATGGTTTTCACACACTTTGTTACGGTCTCTGGAAAAATTAAACAATTTGTATTTCATATTCCCATGAAGAGGAATCAGATCTATACCTCTAGGTTCTAACCAGCTTTCTGGCTGCCCTGGGGCTAAACGATTTCTTCCAGGAGAGGGGAAAGGAAGAGAGGGAGAGAAAAAAGGGAAGAAAGGGAGAAAAACAAAGCCCTTCCCATCCCATGCCTCAAATGGATGCCAAAGACATTTACTCTCTAAAGACTCTCTTAGGTTGGACTGTTTAAACTGTCACAGCCTCAGGGGATCACAGATCAAAGAGCTGAAGGCATCTCAAAGGTCATTAAGTCCAACCCCCCCTCTTATTTATAGGTGAGGGAACTCAGACCCTTTCAGTGGACAAATTTCAGAAGTTTTAAACAGACTTAGAAGAATTCATCTTCTTTTCAGCTTATGAGCTCCTCGAGAGCAGGTAGTTTTTCATTCTTTCATTTGCTCCTCCTGGGTTTAGGACACTGCCCAGACGTACTTAATAGATGCTTGTTCATTAATGGATTGGAAATTTCCAAGGGAAAATTCTCTGAGGCTCCTGAGAGAGTACTGCATCCCACAAAGCCTGAAAGAGGGAAAGAGGGCAGATTTCATGAGAATATTTTTCCAGAGTACTTTGATACCCTTAGAAGTGATGTATCATGGAAATACGAAGCTTTTTTGGTAATTATAAACAACATCCATCATTTCTTTTTTTAACATATTCATCAAAATTATTCTTGCCTAATCTGTTTCTCTTACCAGTTTTCATGAACTAAAACCCAAGTTCACAAAACCAAAAAAATTTAAAAGAATGCTTTTAAAGTGGAATTTGCTTCTATACTAGGATTTCTTCCTGAGTGTGAAAATGTGTTTTATTACCTTCATGCATTTCTGAAGTTTCCAGGCTGACTAGTCTCTAGCCTGGGAATGTAGAATATATCTTGGTTTAATCACACAGGCACAATGAAGGCCCCCTGAAACAATCCCAGCCCTTTTCCTGTCAGCAGTTGCCAGAGGGCGCAACAAAGGGTGAAGGAGATCCATCATGAAAAGTCCAGTGTCAATGTGCTCTCCCAATTTATTTATTGACCTTCAATGCCCAGCCATACTCCTGACCCTCATGAGATGAAGCCTAAGGGGGAAATGGCCCTGAGCACCAATTCCGATATCCTGTTGTTCTGGGGTCTAAATTAAGTGCTAATTAATTACCACTGGCATTTTTGGCATTGCCTGTCAAATTGGATTTAGGGATATCTTTTCCTTATTTAGACACAACAAAAATCACGTGTCTCCATTTCCTTTTCTTATACAACTGTATTTTAAAATTCAGCAAATGTATCTATGACCACTGCAGGTAGCTTTCAAATACAACGGACAGGAATTGGTATTGTCAATTTTGATTAATAGTCCTTCATTAATAAACATCCTGTTATTCAGCCTCCACCTGCAGTTGCTGATGTTGCCTGGAATCAATTAACTCATATAATTTGATTTATTTTACAAAGACATTTTTGGATGTGCTGTGCTGATGATAAAGGTTCTATATTAGCAGTTCTTGATTGCAAGTTAGATTGCACCTGAATGGATTTCTTTGTGTGTGCATGTGTGTGCGTGTGTATGTTGTGCAAGTGGGTGGTAAGGAAATGTTGTTTGAGGAATTCTTGAATTAAAGAATTAATTTTAAAACTTAGTGGGGGGTTTTCCTCCTGAATTTTCAAACTTAGTCTAAAGACTTCTGAGACACAAGCCCTGAAAGTTGTGGAGACTGACTCTAAAACAAACTAAAATTTATTAATCAGGTTAGCTAGTCTGCCACAAAATCAAGGAATAAAACAACACGCTGGGCTAAAGTTACAAAGTCAGCCAGGAGGACAGTAGCCCTGGATACTTTCAGGTGCAAATATAATTATACAGCTATGTTTTTTTTTTCTTTTCACTTAAATACCCATCATCATTATGGTATTTAGATATAGTTTTAAAGTCTGTAAAGCACTTTCAGAGACATGTCTCACTTGAGTATCACAACTCCATGATAAGATAGATACTAAGTATTACCCATTTGATGGAGAAACTGAGGCTCAGAGAGATTGAGTGACTGCCATGCTCACAAATCCAGTAAGTGTCAGAAGTGAGATCTGAACCCAGGGCTTTGTGGTCCCAAGTTCAGCACTTAATCCACCAGGTCAAACTGCCTCTCTCACAAGCCATAATAGCTAAGTCATTCCATTGGATTCCAACATGAATTAAATAACACTTCAGAAACCTCTGTTTTATAGGTTTTTAGAAATGGTAAGATATAATGACAATATCCTATTTCTAAGGAAATCACTGAACTTCGTAAACATAATATTCTGATCTACATAATATTCCTGTAAGTACTCCAGGGAAATGGAAACTAAGTCATAACAAATGACAATAGAAGAGGCTCTTTCTAAATACCAAATTAGAATCTTCTCCTGCCCCCCAGTCCTAGGTTCTCACAGACAGCATAGTGGTAATGTTAACGGAGCCAGATCGTATGGGCTTATTCCAAAGAGCCAATTGCTAAATTTTCAGTCTAAGCATTTACACTTTGGAAATGAACCAATGCTAAAAAACATGGATTGGTTTATTGAGATTTCAAAAATTACTTAAACTTAAGAAAGTGATAGAAAAATGTAAATAACGTAGATTCAACTTAAAAGTGTCATGTGTACATTTATTTTTTTGAAAGCAGGTTAATAAACATTTATCAGTACAACCCTGCAGCATAATCTAAAGCAGTGCCTTCTGACCTGTTTGAGTATAAAGATCCCTATTTAATGCAAAAAAGGCTGAGAAGCACAATATGAAAGTAGTTGTACTCAACAGATACTCACTGAGAGGGAAAAGTTAGTTCTGGCTCACCAGTACCTACATCCCAAAGCCCGTTGAGATGAGACAATCTTCTCTTTGGTAGAGATCAATGTGACTTCATTGCTTTTGGGACCTACCTCATCTTCTCAACACAGATTGGCAGCTATGGTGCACTTGATAGTCTTAGAAACTAGCTGGGGTATTGACAGATTAAATGATTTTCCCAGGGCCATAATCAATATGTCTCATTGGCAAAATTTGAACCCTGGTTCTATCTGACTCTGAGGCTAATACTGTATCCATTACCCCATACTGCTTCTCAAGTAAAAATTTGTGATTTATTAGTCACAATTGTTACATTGTTAATTCACATCTGGCTCTTCATGACCCCATTTGAAGTTTTCTTGGAAAAGATACTAGAGTGGTTTGCCATTTCCTTCTCTAGCACATTTTTATAAATGAGGAAGATGAGGCAGATAGGGTTAAGTGACTTGCCCAGGATCACACAGCTAGTAAGTATCTGAGGCCAGATTTGAACTCAGGAAAATGAGTCTTCCTGACTATAGGCTGGGCACACGATCCACTGTGCCATCTGTGCTACCATAGCATCTACCTAATCTATCCTGATTAGCAGCATGATATGAGTAGAAACATAAAATTCACACAATCTACCAAGATCACTAAAAATTCTTCCTGTTGCCCATACTTAATAGAAGTAAGACCCTCAGTCCTTTATAATTCTGGTTTAGCAGTTGGACCTCTAGGTCAAAGCATATGAACACAGCAGAGTTCATATCACTTTCGAGAATGATTGCCCCAATTCACAGTTCCACCAACCTTTCCAACCCATTTCCAACATTGTTTATTCCCATTTTTTGTCATTTCTGCCAAATTGCTACATGTGTAAATGAAAGCTCAAGGGATTCTGGATAGTATTTGTCTGATTATTAATGTTTTTAAGTATCCTTAGCTATGTGGGTACTCCTTCAACTGATAAAAATTCCAACCCTTCCATCATTTACTAGATGGTCTTCGAGAATCACTAGATAGTAGTTGAAAAATTCTACACAGCCTAGAGACAAGCTTCTCCAGACAGAGCTAGACTGGTCCTCTGGCAATAGATACACAATCTATATCGTTTCCTAATAAGAAATGAGTCAATTTTCTGCAGAGGTTGGCAATTCACAGAACAAAACTTATTTTTTACTCTACATTAGATATAAATTCCCTTTCTCAAAAAGGAATTGAGCAGTTCCCTGGGGGACTGTGAGAAAACAAAAGGAATAAGGTTAAAACACTGACCCTTGGCCTCTACCACCTATTGAGAGGGATATTTTCTACTAACTGAACACTCGCAACTGTAGAGGAGAGATAACAAGGAAATTTTGGATAGTTACAGGCCAAGTCTAGAATCAGGGTTGGGGAATCTGTGGTCTTGAGGTTTCATCTGGCCTTCCAGGTCCTTGGGTGCAGACTTTTGACCAAGTCCAAGTTTTACAGAACAAATTCTTTTATTAAGGGGATATGTTCTGTGAAGTTTGGATTCAGTCAAAGGGCCACACTTGATGACCAAGAGGGCCACAAATGGCCTTGAGGCCCCAGGTTCCCCAGCCCTGGTTTGTATCATTAAAAAATCCAGTCTTTGTATTTGTGTGAGCCTTTTCTACCTTGGCAGTCTGACCTGTTTGACGAAGGCAGTATAGTTCAATAGGAAGAAGATGAGGTCAAACCCCACCTCTGACAGTACCTGTGTGATTTAGGGTAGGTCATTTAACTTCCTCAATCCTAATTTACCTCACATATAAAAGGAAGGAGTTGGATTAGTCTGAGGACTCTTCCAAGAATTAATGAGAATAATCGTTCTAGAAGCTGACCTTATTTCTTCATAACAGGTCAGAATCTGGTATTATTCTTTTTATTATTAAGACAGATTTTTTTTGTTGTTAAATGAGAATTTCAAGTTTAAGAATTATGCCTTGATTAGAGGCAACAAAGTCCATAAACATGGACATTTTTCTTTAGATTTCTCCCCCCCCCCCCACTAAATTCTGAATTGAATTAGTTACAGAGCCTGCTCCATTTTGAAAAGAACACAAGTTGTGGCAAAGTATGTAAATCATGCCCTAACAGCTCCTTGGTGAAGCATAAGCCTATTATTACATTCTTTCCCTGAACACCCTCAATAAAGAATATCTAATTTTAAAAAAAGATAATTTAGAAATATTTTATGAGATTTTCTTTAGTGACAAAAGTATGATAAATGACAATCGCTAGCAAAGCATATGTAGTTTATATCCACAGTTTGCAATTAGAATTCATTAGACACAAGAGCTTACAAAGAACATTGATTTTAAGTATAGTTATATATATAGGAAATACAGAATATTAAATGCCAAACCTGCATTCAAACAGCAGTATGATTATAAATGTAAGCATCAAAAAGTTTTAAAAAAAAGTTATGAACACCACTATACCATCAGCTGGTTTTAATGTGTTATTAATGGTACCTATATGGCAGTAGGCTACACTCAGAAGCACATCCAATATAAGCATATTTTATAGTAGGAGCAACTTTTGACTGTAGACTTCCTCAATTTTGCTGGTCTGCTTCAGGACAGTAATCTGTATTGCAAACTCAAAACTCACTGACTGACGTTCACCACAAGCAAATCAATGAATATATGTATTTCTCAGGTCTTCTGCTTATACACTATTTTCTGATTCGTTCGATCAACAACCACTTCCTAAACACCTACCATGTATCAGACAAGACGAGGTGCTGGAGGTACAAAGATAAAAATGAAGTAATCACTGCCCTCAATGGGGATTCCATTCTATCCAGTTAGAAAAGTTGGTGGTGGTAATTCTCAGTGAATTAAAAGTACTATAGAAAATTAAATATGATATTATTAGGTTTTGTTTCTATGTGTGTATGTTTTAGGAGGGAAACCAATGACCTTAATACAAGTAAAATCTGTCTCTGTCCTAACCTAGGGATCTAGAAAGCAATTACACTGGTATTCTTTTTACAGAACATTTTAAATGTAGCCCCTTTAAGAAAGTTGACCTAAAAGAAATGTCAAAAATCCCCTACTGAGCATGCTCACACTGATTATTTTAACCTTTTCTAACTTTAAAAATACATCACCATTTTCTTCAAAAACTTGGCTTCCTTTCCTTTCCTCAGTGGTAACTAAAGTCATGCCAAGTTGGATGTTTTTAGCTTCAGCTATTTTAGAGCTATATGTGATCCCCCCACCCCAAAAGGTTGGAATGCTTTTTTTTCCCCAGAGTGAAAAAGCAAGCATATGTTTTTAACACTCACATAACTTAAAAAAAAAAAAAAAGGATTGAAGCTAACATTCTATAATATCCCACCTTTGCACTCATTCTAGTCTCAGGGTGGGGAATTTAAGTCTGAAAACTTGGGGATACATATCAAAGAAACTAATATGGGTACTCAAGCCTCCAGAAATGAAGTCTGCAGACTATGTTCATTGTGTGAAATGCTATTATCAAATTAAAAGTCTGTAGCTATTATTTTAAACATGGCAGGAGAGACAAAGGGAGTTTGGAGTGTTGAGCACGATGGACCACACACAAATGTAATTCCAAGACATCAAAAGAAGATAAAACTCATGCTTAAAAACACTGGAGCATCTTGAATACATTTTTTTCTAACAATAAATGATGTAGAGAATTAGAAACAAAGATGACCCTGAAGAGATTTAGTCTACCCGACAGGTTGACTTTTCCTTCGAAATTAGACAAACAAGAAAGGAGAATAAATGATGTGATGTGAGAGGTGGAGACATCAAAAAATATAATTGATTTCCTCAAAGGGGAGTGTAATAAAAGATTGACTGAGCTATCCAGATAGTCAATGAAAGCTATGTCTTCATCGTTTGTTGGAAAATCATCCTAAAACATCTCTACAGATTTACTTGCGCACCTAATAGCTACCTAATGCCCCTAAAACATCTCCTGAAGAGTGCAGAGGGTGCAATTTCAGCATCTACAATTATCAGCTTTGAAGACAAGCTACAGTCCTGCTTACTATAAGGTAGCTATGCCGGTGGCCCCCAACACACTGGGAGCCTAGATAGAAAAGTTTGTGAACATGTTCATATAAATACAGGAGAATTACACAGTCCCTCTTTTGAAGTACATGGTGATATTGGATCGTGTTGTTGACTCTGTGCTATGCCAAGGTCACCACTGAAAATGAATGCACAGAGTCTTACTAAACAGCTATGAGTCCAGGCTTCTAGGGTTCATACCAACCTGGTTTGGAAAATTGAGAGAAAGTAGGAATTACTCAGATGAAAAAGCCCTGTTATCTAGTCAAGTCAGAGGAACCATGGAGAGGGAAGATAAGATTTTTTAGACATGGCAGAGACACTACGTGGAGATTCCAAATCAATTATTCTAACCGAATTGACCAAATCAACTGGTTACTTTGGAACCATGAAAAGACAGAGTCAAAGTCATTTCCAGAGAACACGAACACAGTGATGATTATAGCTCTGATACCAGGCTATTTATCAGCTTCTCAAAGGAAATTGTTTCTGCCTTACCTCCAAACTCTTTACCTGGCCAGGTATTTTTAATGATCATCACTTACAAACCTCTAGGTTCCAAACAAACTGACTTTTAGAATGTAATAGAATGTCATTGTATAAGGAAACAAAATTAATAGTGGCAGAGAAAACTGGGAAGATCTCTATGAACTAATGCAAGGTGAGGTGAGAACTAAGACATTTGTACGATACAGAATTATAGGGAAAAACAACTTTGAAAGACTTTAGAACTATATTGCTGTTACTATATGCAACGTTCTCATGGTTCTGCTCATTTCACTCGTCGCCATTGTGTGCAAGTTTTTCCGTGCCTTTGTAAGATCGTTGAGTTTGTCATTTCTTATAGCACAGTAGAATTCCATCACGATCATATACCACAACTTATTCAGCCATTCTCAGTTCTTGACCATTATAAATACACAGATTAAAAATAAAGGACACATGAAGAAAGATGCAATCTGCATCCAGAGAAAGAACTGATAAATAGAAGTATATATAGAATAATTTACATATATGTGTACACATACATATATATTTGTGTTTGTTAATGGTAACCATCTCTAAAGTAGGGGTAGGGGAAAGGGAAGGAAAAAAAGAAATTTGCATGATAACGATTATGTATTTAAAAGGAATAGTGAGTTGTACGTAAGAGATTTGCAGGTTCATGTATAATCATCTTTTTTTTATTATACTATGTTATAGAAATGTTTACTTTTTTATTTCCAGAAATTAAAAATAAAATAAATTTTTAGAAAAAAAATTTAAGGCTTAGAACTTGGATCAATGAACCAATAAAGTATAAGTACAGGTCACTTGTATAAGTGCCAACCTCCTCCTGCCAGAATGATGACAGACTTAAAATACATAATGAGCCATGTTTTGGGGTATGGCCAAAGTGGCGATTTGTTTTGCTGCACTATGAATACTTTTCTGAAGGTTTTATTTGTTGTAGTTTGTTCAACAGGGGGCAGGTAAAATTCATTAGTTAATTATTTCAAAACTGCTTTTTCAGGAGCTTAAAGGTAATTGAGTAGTTGATGACACTATGTGGCTGTCACCATGCCCTGATTCACTCCGACCCTTTTTTTCCTTTCAGTTCTTCTGATCACTCATTTATTGTGTTGATTATACCCCCCTACCTTGCTTTGAGTCCCTTCATTTCCAATAGATCTCCCCATTATTGATTCTCTGCCTCTACCTTGCACTACACTCTAACACTTGCATTAATCTTTGTCAACCTGGCCTTTTGAAGACACGGCTGCCCTAATTTTGGGGCAGTTAGGTGGCACAATGGACAGAGCACCAGGCCTGGAGTCAGGAAGACTCATCTTCCTGAGTTCAAATCTTTCCTTAGACACTCAGTAACTGTGTGACCCTGGGCAGGTCACTTAACCCTGTTTGCCTCAGTTTCCTCACCTGTTAAATGAGCAAACTATTCCAGTATCTGCCAAGAAAACACCAAATGGGATCATGAAGAGTCTGAAATGACGGAACAACAAATAATAAAAGCCCTAACTTTCCTTCTCTCTTTGTCTGTGCCCCGCTTCCCTAATCCTAGCTCTTGGTTGGTCTCTCTCCTATACTGTTGCCCTAGTTCCTGGGAGACTGAGAAGCAAGATTCCTGATTATATGTAGGCAAAATTTTGAAACGAGAAAAAATTAGGACAGGGCTTTTTATTGACATATGAGGAAACCTCTCTTACCCACAGAGGTCAGCACCTTCTTTGCAATTTATAAGTTTTAGTTGCATAGGGCAATGGTGTCCAATTGGGCTCAGAGATTGTATATAAGCATCCTTGGGGACCACATATTGACTTGGAAAGCCATGTGTTAACATTATCAGTGCTCTATTTTATTTTTAGTTATTTTGTTAAATATTTCCCAATTACATTTTAATCTGGTTCCAGAGCACTAAGGAGAGTTATAGGCCCTTTGAGGCCTGGCATATGCTCAACGCCTCTGACTTACAGTAATTAGAGAAAAAGTGACTGGTCCAGGGTCACATAGCCCATATATACAACAGGCAGGATTGGAACACAGGTTTTTCTGGCTCTGAATCCAGCTCCTTAGCCACCCAGGTCATCATGCTATGGGAAAATGAATTGAGAAATTAAGAAAAATGAAAATAAAGAAAGTAAAACAGTGAATAGAGCAACTCAGCAGTTGTTTCCCTACTCCACTTGTCTGAAAAGAAAAATGCAAATAAGAATATGATGAACTAAAAGAAATTAATGGAAGAAATATAATCCACAAGAGCAGATAGAGAACAGTATAGAAAATGTCTATAAGGAACTAGATCCTCCCAGTGCTTTAGCGTCTCCCTTTATCTAACTTAAGCACTTCAGGAAGCTTCTGCTAGCTCTTTCAGATCATCAGAATTCCATTTGTAGCCGGCTGTTGGTGGTTTAAAGGTTAATTATTCATTTTATGAATTAGCTAGTCTATTTTTTTTTAGCACACTATTCACCTTTGGTTATACATCACTTATGTATCCTAAAGTATAGTCACAAGAAATGATGAAGTAATGCTTAAATAGATCAAGATCACCACTTGTTAGCAGTTCTGGTTAAAGGTGGTTTGAAACCAGTAACCAAAATGAGACATGGGTTCTGTATATGTATCACATTCATGCACACAGTATCTTTCCCTTGGAGACAACTGAAAGTCAATCATGGCTTCAGTGTTCAGGCATTTTTCAGTCATGCCCACTTCTTTGTGAAGTTTTCTTGGCAAAGATACTGGAGTGTTTTGCCATGTCCTTGTCCAGTTCATTTTACAGATGAGGAAACTGAGGCAAACAAGGTTAAGTGACTTGCCCAGGGTCACACAACCAGTAAGTGTTTGAGGTCAGATTTGAACTCAGAAAAAGATGCCTTTCTGAGTCCAGGCCCAAGGCTCTATCCACTTTGCCACCTAAATGCCCCCTGTATTACCTACCAATTGTCTTAAAGGGTTACACAATACCATAACACAAAGAAATATGATTTCCCCAGGCTATAGACCAGCCTCTGAAGAAATGTAACTCAACCAAGATGAAAAGAAAAAAAATTTAAAATGTTTGCCCAAAGTAATGAGGGAAGGACACAATACAAAAAAGAGAAAGTTAAAGAAGGAGGCTTTCTATCATCAGTTATGTACTGTTTATGAGTCTAACATAAACAGTTAGCAAAGGATGTTGCTGTGCTGACAATGTTTGCCTTGCCTTACGTTCATCAGCTGGTGAATACCCCTACTTTGCAGCTAAGCCAATCATCCATAAAGAAAAGTACCATAAGTAATAATGAGAGCACATTTGTGTATGTTGACTAGCAGGAATTCTAATTTATCATGACATTTTATACTCAGCTGAAATGAACCAAACTGTTTAAACAAATTGGGTTTATATAATCAGTAACTTTGTAATCCCTCTAGATGGGGCCTTGAGGAGAGGTGCATTGGAAGAGCATTCCTGGAGATATAGATGATGAAGTTTTAAAAAAAAAATCCAACTTTTTTGACAATGGACTTTTGATTATATATCCCAAAACAAAGCCTGTCACCTCAATTATGATTTGCAGTCTTGCCATTTCAGGAGTTCTGTGTTCTCTTTTTTTTTTTGTCTGTTCAGTTTGTATATGTTGAAGACAAAAATTCTACTTCTAAGAGGTGCCAATGGTACTTTTAACTTTTTCTCTGAGTCCTGGGCCCCTTTGCCAGTCTGGTGAAGCCTAGGAACCCTTTCTTAGAATAATGTTACGTTAAAAACTCATAATGGAAGGAAATACTAAATTTTAGTTAGAGGTTAACAAAAATAACGGTGTATTTTTTTTCTTTTCCAAGTCCACGGATCCTCCAAAATCTACCCTAGAACTTCTAAAAGATCTGTAAGAATCCTTAGTTTGACTCATTTACATTATATAGTTAGAGTTTCAACCTCATTGTTTTTGAATATCAAACACTTAAAACTTAGGCATTTAGTAAATGCTAATCATTTAAGTAAGAAGTGTCTTAAGGCAGCATCCCCCAACACAAAGCCTAACTTGACTGGGTCAGTCCAGTGCTCACAGCTGTGAGGCACATGGACTTGGATTCAGGAAGATGAGTTCAAGCCTGCCTCCGACATTTATTAGCTGTGTGACTCTGGGCAAGTCCTTTATCTTGTCTCTATTTCAGTTTCCTCTGTAAAATGGTAATAGTAACAGCACCTACCTCCCAGGGTTTTTGTGAGGATAAAATGAGTTAAGATATGTAAAGCATTCTGCAAACCTTAGGAACTATATAAATACTAGGACAAGGCAGGTGAGGAGGAGAAATATTTCTCCATTCTCTAACACACAATATATGTGGCAACCTATAATTTACTCCCCCAAAAAGTGTCAACACAACCACAGTGAAACTTTGGAGGAAAGCTCACTGGAAGAAACTAAAGACCTCTGCTTCAGAACTATCTAGAAAGTCTCTGCCACATATATATCTTTCTAACCTGATCATTTAAATGCTCAGTGCCCTAGGCAACTCTTCTGAGACGATAAATTACAAAGATGACCTCCATTGGTAGGAGTTTCTTCATCTATACAATACAATACAAATACAAAAATACAATACAAAAAACTCACAGGTTCAGTTTCTATCCTTATACCTTTCTAAACTAATTCTTGCCTTTTCTTCTTTAAAGAGGCAGAGAATATGGGTTCCAAGTTCACCCCTGGAGTGTACTATTTGTGGGACTTTGTGCAAGTCAGTTTCCATATCTGCAAAATGAGAGTGTTGAACAAGGTAGTCTCCAGGTCCCTTCCAACTCTATAAGATCCTAAGATTTTCATTACACTTACCTAACTTTATTTTGGGCAGCTAGGTGGCGCAGTGAATATAGCATAGGACCTGGAGTCAGGAAGTCCTGAGTTCAAATCCAGCCTCAGACACTAACTTAGCTGTATGACCCTGAACAAGTCACTTAATCCTGTTTGCCTGTCAAATGAGCTGGGGAAGGAAATGGCAAAGCACTCCAGTATCTTTGCCAAGAAAACCCCAATGGGATCATGAAGAATCAGAGAAGACTGAAAAACAAATGACAACAAAAACCACCTTCATTTTGGTCTCAAAACTCTCAGAAGCTGATATCCTCATTCCTTAAATACCTTAAATCCAATTCAATAAACATTGAGTGCCTACTATTGAGCTAGGCACTGTAGCACTGGGAATACTATTAATTAAAAGAAAGGGAGTCCCTGCCCTCATGAAACTAACACCCTAACAGGAGATGATATACAAAGGAGGCAGGAAAGAAGGGATTGAGGGTATCTTGTCCCTTGGACTCCATGAATTTTTTTTTAACATTTTGATAACTATATTTAATGATATTGGTTTTCTTTGTAAATTTACATATTTTATTTTATCCATCTGAAAGCATTATTCTGAGAGGGCATCCATGCCCTTCAAAAGCTTAAGAACCCCTGCTTTTAGAAATCATATTTCTTTCATTCATTAAAAATCATCTGTCTACATCTCTGGGTTTTCTTTAAAGGCAAGAAAGACTCTTCTAGGTCTGGCTCCAATTTTTCTTTCCTAGGTCTTAATAAGATACACACACACGTGTATATCTTATATGCGTGTGTATATATGTATATGTGTGCGTGTGTATGCAGAGTGGGCATAGAAGATCCATATCTACTTCTACTAATTATCTAAGGCTTTTTGTTTTATTTTTGCCTTTCTTTTCCTCCTTCCCCTAATCCTTCCCTCTACCTCACCCCCAACACACACATATATCCACATGTAAGCATCACTACAAATCTATTTTAAGATTAATTTATTTTGCAACCAATGTTGAATTTTCCAATTTAATGTCTTGCCTAGAAAGTCCCTCAGGAGTCTGTTTTAATATAAATAGAATTGTATAACTAAAATATATAATCCAGTTTAGAACACAGCACTGAATATTTTACTTGGTTTGTTTTAGGTTTTTTTTTTTCAAACCCATAAAATCTTAGATACAGAAGCAACCTTGTTTTTGGTGGGAGTGGTAAGCTCACTTGGTGACACCACCATTATTTCAACAGTGCAAGACGTTTAAAGAACTTCCTTTACTCATTCAGATCCACTATTCTCTTCAATTTAGTGTTAGAGAGTTGTCTGGAGCATAAGGAGGTTTAAGTAACTTCCCAGTGTGCCAGAGTCAGAGTTTGTATATGAATTGAAGCTGGTTTGTCTTGAACGTGAAGCTAATTTTCTATCCGCCATACCATGATGCCTCTAGAAAGGACCATCCTGCTGTCGTTCAGTCATGTCCAAACCTCCATGACCCTGTCTAGGGTTTTCTTATCAAAGAAACTGGCATATTTTGCCATTTCCTTCTCCAGTGCACTAAAGCAAACAGAGGGTAAATGATTTATGTAGGGTTATACAGCTAGTAAGTATCTGAGGCTGGATTTGAACTCGGGTCTTCCTAACTTCACGTTTAGTACTCTATCCAGTGAGCCCCTTTGCTGCGCCACAGAAAAGACATTAGAGGTTATCTAGTCCAAACCTTACCCAGTGCATAAAGTCTCTCTCCACAATCCCCCGATCGATCATTCACTTGAACACCTTCAGTGACTCATGAATAGAAGCTTGTTACTTCATAACAAAGCCTGTTTCATTTCTGATGTAATAATTAGAAAGTTTTACCTACCTCTTATTTACAACCAGTGGAACTCATTCTCCTTTATGGATCAGTAGATACTAAATAAATTGAATCCATCTTCCATATAGCTTCAAATATTTAAACACAACTATCCTGAAACTACTAAACTTTTCTCTCCTCTCTGATAACCATTGATCCTTAAGTGTTTTCTAAGATGATACAATTTTAAATTCTCCACTAGCCTGATCTTCCTCTAGACATATTCTTAATTGAGTGTCTAGAATTAAGCATAATATTCTGGAAGCAGTGCAGAATAGATAAGGATCTTAACCATCACTTGCTCTAGACACTATACATCTATTAACGCATTCTAAAGATTATATTAACTTTGTTGACACTCAACCCATATTGAACTTACATTTGGCGAACTCCCAAGACACAGAATCATAGACTTAGAGTGGGACAGTACCTCAGAAACCATCTAGCCCAATGCCATCATTTTACAGATGAACTGAGACCAAGAGAGAAGAAATAATTTGCCCAGGATGACAAAGTTAGTGTCTAAAGCAGGAATGAACTCAAGTCTTCCTCACTCTCTCCTCTACATGATGCTGCCTCCCAGACTCCCTTACTTAAAACTTCATATTTCACTGGGAGGAGGAATGGAAAGGAAATATGGAGCCATATTTCACTCCAGCCTGTACTTAAGCAGTAAATTCGTACTAATCTATGTGTAGGACATTGCATTTATTCAATTACCTTTTTTTTTTTTTTCATCTAGTCCACTTTTCATAGAGTCTACTGGGATATTTTTGGATGCCAATTCTGTCATCCAGTACATTAACAATATTAGCTTCAAGTTGTACTAAAATTGGATAAGTAAGTTTTGGATAAAAATATCTAGTAGAAAAAGAATAACAGACAGCGAAAAGCAGTGGAGGACTTGTATGAACTGAGGCAAAATGATGTTAAGCAGAAACCACAAAACACATAATGTCTACAACAACATGAACAGAAAGGTCAGTAAGAACACAAAGCAATCTATCCAACAATGCAATGGAATTTTAATGACTGAGCTGGCTCCCAAAGAAAAGATATGTAAAAGCATCTTCCCCTGTTTCTTTGTAGAAATGGGGGACTCAAGGTGTGGTACAGTAGATAATGCCAGATTTTTTTTCAATATGTTGTAGTTTTACTGAATTAGGTATTTTTTTTTCTTTTTTAAAAATTCTTTGTTGTAAGGGGTTGTTTTCAGGAACGAACAGGGAGAAGAATACAGTAGAAAAATGAGGTGGTTGTTTCTTGTCCTTCATTCTTGGAGAGGATCATGACATCAGGGAGGTGATGCCATGACTTTAAAGTGAATTGAATTTAAGTGAGGGAGGTCTGTGCAAAGTCACCAGCTTCACTTTCTTCTCCAGAGTCATCTGGGTCCAGTGGCAAGATCAGGACAACTGGAGATGACCTCCAGAAAATTTAGGTGATGGAAAAATCAAAAGATACCAATAAAATATTTGTGAAATTATGTTTAACAGAAGAGGGTTGAAGGCAAAATCCTTCTTCATACCACTATAGCTCTCATTCTAGTTTGATGTAGATATATCAATCAATACCCCTGATAAACTGAGTACGTAAACTTAATCAATACTATATCTACCTGTTATAATCTAGTCCAAATTTCTCCATTTTACACATAGGGTATCATGAAAAATTTTGTGACATGCTTTGCTTAACTACAGATAATTCCTTGATCAACTAATCTAATAACCTTGTCTCAAAAAGGAAAAAAAAAAGATGAGTTTATCTGACATAACTTGCTCTTAGTGAAATTATGCTGACTCCTTATTAGTACAGATTTTTTTTACCAGTTCACAAACCATCCACTTAATATGTGAGTTCCATGAGGGCAAAGACTTTTTTCTTTTCCTTTGTATCTCCAGCACCTGGCATGCAGGAAACGCTTAGTCAGCAAACATTTATTAGTATATTCTGCTCTAAAATTCTGCCGGGGATTAACAACAAATTCAACAGTTTGTAATTTGCAGAACCTCCCTTATTTTTGAAAACTGCAACATTTATTTGTCTCCTTAGTCTTCCAGCACCTTTCCCATTTATAACCAGTAGCGGTCCATTTCTCACACCTTAGTGTTCTTT
Source organism: Bettongia penicillata ogilbyi (assembly GCA_023548195.1). Taxonomy (NCBI): domain Eukaryota; kingdom Metazoa; phylum Chordata; class Mammalia; order Diprotodontia; family Potoroidae; genus Bettongia; species Bettongia penicillata. The sequence goes on from JAJHZJ010000353.1 coordinate 5,325,974, forward strand.
TGGGTCCTTGGGACATAATTTATCCACAGAGAGTGATTTGACTTCGTTAGGGATGCTAAGTGCTCTCTTTATCTCTTTCCACCTATCTTAAACTTGAATTCTTTCCAACCAATATTTGCATCATTCTGTCCATTCTGATGCTCACTCTACTTGAAAAATAGCAATTAGGTTTTTTTGTTTTTATTTTCTCTACTGTCCATTAAACTTATCCATTATATGTTTCTTCTTCCTTTTCTTGTTAAACATAAAACACAAATATCTATTTTTTTGTGTCCTTGCTATTTTTTGTTCACAAGCCACCTCAGTTCATTCAATCTGACTTCTCTTACAGGTCTATGGAACTCTACTTTCCTAAAATCTAGAGTACCTGTCTAACCATGTGAATCGTCTTCTCCTTAATTGTCAAAAACTCTAGAACAGAGAATCTTAAACTGTTATGTGTCATAGCTTTAGCTTTCTAGTGGAGTCTGTGGATCCCCTTGGAAGGAAGGAAGGAAGGAAGGAAGGAAAGAAGGAAGGAAGGAAGGAAGGAAGGAAGGAAGGAAGGAAGGAAGGAAGGAAGGAAGGAAATCCATTATGTACCAGGCTCTGTGCTAAGTGCTTTGTAAATATTATCTGATTTGATCCTCCTACCCTGGGAGGTAGGTGCTTGTCATTATCATGATTTTACAATTGAGACAATGGAGACAAACTGAGGTTAGGTAACTTACCCAGGATCATACAACTAGAATATGAGGTCATATTTGAACTCAGATCTTACTGACTCCAGGCTCAGCACTGTATTCCCTATACCACCTAGCCTCTAAATAAAATACATGGAATTATTTTTTAAAAAATCCAATTATAATTAAATTCATTTCTCAAAAGAAAAATAACAATTAAAAAGTTCCCAAACCCCAGAATAAGAATCCCTGTGACACTGTCATTTTCTCACAGTATTCCCATCATTTTTCTTTTATCAAACAATCTTCATTATGGAATAGAAGTCCAAAGTCACCATTCTCCTTTTTTCATAAAAGAAACTATTATAAACAACTAAAGTCAGTATGTTTGAATGATTACAAAGCTTCTTTTTGATATTACTTTATATTTTTTGAGTCCAAAGAGGGACCTGATTTAATCTGTTCTCCTGTACTGAGTGAGACCTAGCATGAGCAGAGCCCATGTGGTATCATCACAGGGCATTGGCCAAATAGAAACAAGATCTAGGAATTTCTGTCCATGCCTGTAAGCCAGTCTGGAAGAAGTGTCAGAGGAGCCAAATGGTCCCTTGTACCTGGGATGGAGGTGGGGAGGAAGTGCTGCCAGACAAAATTTCAGATAAGAAGGAATTCCTGGATGTAGAGTACAGGCTCTGGAAGTGCCTGTGACCTAATGTGTATGTCCAGCATTTTGTCTCTGCAGTCCTCTCTGTCCTTTCCCAGACATCTTATACCTTCCACAAATTTTGTCAGAGAGTGAGCTCAATGATTACTTTTTGTGTTTTTTTAAATTATCTATTAATTGAACTTTGTCAGAAGGGTTGTGAAGGATAAACTGTTACCCAACCTAAACATTCTGTTTGTACACTTTTGGCCTAAAGAAAAATATGCATAAACTCAAAACTTAAAAAAACAGTAGGATGAAAAATAAGTCTGAACATTTGATCTTTATTGTAATAGAATAGTAGAAAGAACAAGGAGTAAGAGCCAGGAAATATGGCTTCTAATTTACACTCTGCCACTAACAAGCTACATGGCCCTGGGAGATCCACTTGATATCTATGTGTCTCAGTTTTCAAGCCTATCAAAAAAGATATGGTACTATATGGAATCTAAGGACTGCTGTCTAAATTACCTTTGACTCTAACATTCTATTGTCAGGCTTTGATTCTTTTACTCAACACTTTCCAAGCATTCCCCATCCCATGTTCTATGGCTGACTTCAGAGGAGTGCTATAACCTGCTGAGGAGGTGGAAAAGAGAAAGGCATTTAAAGATGTAGATAAGTGGGCTAATAGAGTCCAAAATCTGTCCTAGTCTCTGTGTCCCTTTGAGAGTTGCAATAATACTAATAACTCACATTAATAGAGCACTTTAGAGTTTACCCCATGAGGTAGGTAGGTAGATTGGGTCAGGTTTTATTATCCCTTCTAGACAAAAGAGAAAATTGGAGGCATTAAGGATATTTAAGTAGCCTGTCTATGGGAAGATTTTGTGCCAGCTGCAGACAATTAACCTGATGCACCTCATTCCCACTCTAGTGCCCTAATCTACAAGACCAACAATGTACCTCACCTGCCTGCCTCTCTCACAACTCATCCATAAAGCTCTAATCTACTTTCCTGAGAGAACTCATTAACAAGTATTGAGTCAACACTGTGAAGAGAACGCTGTAGTGGGTGCTATGAACGGATGCCAAAGTAGAAGACAGGGAGCCTAATCTTGAGGAGCTTAATATCTCATTGAGGGAGATAAAGCTTCTGGGCAGTGAAATGATATGAAGATAAAACAGAAAGTAACATATGAATGTAAAATGATGTAGTGTAAACTGAATGAATACTGAAACATCAGGTGAGTCGGTGAAGTGATGAGAATGCATTAAGTATATTCCAAGAAGTCTTCCTAAAGGCTGTGAGTTTTAGGTCAGCTCTTTAAGGAGCTGATGCACAGAAAAAAACCAGAAAGGAGAAGAAAAGAGGAAGAAGTCTCTATTGAGACATACAAGTAATTACTCAGGGGCTTGGAAAGGAGTAGACAGAAACTATACACATTTTTCAAATAGGCATAACCGACTTGAGCTATCTTCTTGATATTTATCATTTTAAATGAGAAATCTAGGGCTTTTATTGGCTTTCATTTCCCCCTCAATTCTGAATTTATTTGGATGAATTAAATCCAAAGGTGCATTAATTCCAGATGGAAAAAAGAAGCAGGCCTGTAATAGCCAGCAAGCAACTCATTGGTTATTTTCTTTCCTACTGGACCATAGTTCATTCTCCAAGGAATTTAAATATGATACTGAATATGAAATTATTTCTTTATCCTTTCTACCTTCATTGCCTTGGTAATTATGTCCAAAAAACAATTCCATGACCTTTTCCAAAGTGATTCCTTGAGCTGTTGTTGATGCTCTAAGTGACACCTTTGTCTTTCATTTTGACACCAAATAACATTGATAATTAAATTACTTTGGCAGGAGAAAAGAAAAGGCAGTTCTGCCATTTAAGGTAAATTTGCAAAGTAAATCATTTTTGCTGCTCCTGAGATTATTTACATCTATTGCTTCTATGAGAGTAAAAGGGAAACTTGTCTCCTCCCCAAAAAAAGTTCAACCAGAAAAATTCTTTATACATCTGAACCATTTGGAGTATGTTTTTGCATCCTTAAAATGCGCATGCATAACTAACTGTTCTTTGCAAACATATAACATCATAGGTGGAGGATATCTTATTACCAGGTTATTTTCCAGTACATTTGGCATAGTTAAAATAAAGTATATTAACTTTCTTGTAGAATAATGTTGAAAACAGAGTTGTCCCAGGCCTGAAAGCCTCAGCCATTGTCAGTGAGTTAAAAACTGACAGGAGGTCCAAATAATCAACTCTGCCTGGTGCATATACTGTAGTTTTCCCCTGGGATATCTGGTCTAATCCTACAATGTATCTGACTGGCATGAATGTAGAATTACTTTCAATAAAGATTTTATTTCAAGCTTGGATGATTTCCCCCAAAACATCTTGTCACTGAGGCAAAGTATATCATAGAATATCTGATTTTTTTTTCCCACAAGTCAGCTTTCAAGGGGGTGAAAAAAAGCATTTCAACACAAGTACTCAACTCGGGTCAATTCACTGGTAAAAATCACATTTTAACGCATCTAGCCTGATTAAAGATTTGCTATATTTAAAAAATCAAGGAACTGTCAAGGAATGCTCTCCCCAAAGCTTATATATGTAAAGAATAAGTAGCATATTTGTTTTTCTATCGTTTTCAGGCTCTGTTCAGTAGCCTGTAATCGAACTGTGCTCAGAAAAAAAAAAATTTTCCCAAGCTAACATAAAGGCATATTTGCTTTTATGCATGTGTGGAATAGTTAGAGGTCCCTTCTTCCAATAAAGATGGAATTGTTTCTTGGCTAAATGATAAATATTATATATATATACATATATATGTGCATATATACATATATGTAAAATTTCACTGCTAGGATCATACTAAAATCTTCTTTTTGGTTCCTTTTTTTCATCTCTGCCTTCTCATTCAGAATACCAAATTCAGTCATCTCACTAGCAATAGGTTAACACTACATAGTTCTCCATTGATTTTACTTAAATGTTCAATTTTGGGTTTATTTACAGTGTCTCAACCATGGTATCACATTTAACCTTTTTTCCACAAAATATTAAAAATAATTTCTTTACCTGGTGAGCTCTACTCATAAAGGGTCCCCAGAGAGCTTTTCTGACTCAATTAGATAATCTGTGAGATTTCACTCAATCAAGAAACATTTATCAAATACCTACTATATGGTTGGAAACATGATAGGGGCTACAAAGACAAAAATGAAAGCATCCCTATCATCAGGGAACTTGTATTCAATTGGGAGATACAACACACACACATACACACACACACACACACACACAAATATACATAAAATAAACTGTTGGTGGGAACAGAAATTAGCTGTCTGGGTGATCAGAAAGGCATCAGGTAGGAGGTTTTGTTACAGCTGAATTTTACAGAAAATTGGGAAAGGCCAGAAGTGGTAGTGAGGAAGAAATCCATTCTAGGAATGGAAGACAACATTTGCAAAAGATTGGGGACAAAGGCGATGGAATGTGTGACAAGAACAGTTTGGTTGGAACATAGACTTCATGGAAGGGATTAATGGATAATCAACCTAGAAAAAAGAGGAAGGAGCCAGATTATGAAGGCTTGTATTTGAATTTGATCTTAGAGATAATAGGAAGCCACTGAAGTTTGTTGAGCAGGGAAGGGAGGTGATCCGATATGTGCTTTAGGAATACCACTTTGGTAGCTATGTGGAGGATAGAACCAAGAGGGGAAAGATGAGTAAGAGAACATTTAGGAGGTTGTAGCAATTGTCCAGATGAAAGATGAGAAGAGTCTTAACTCAGGTGGTGACCATGAGTGAAGAGCAGGAGGCAGACACAGGACACATTTTGGAGGCACAATCAACAAAACTGATCCAGCTTTATGGGATGAGAGAGAGGAGAGTTCAGTGCAAACAGTGAGGTTTAAAAATGAATGATTGGGAAGATGGTGATACTTGAAACAGAAATAAGGAACTTCAGAAGACAGGTGGGTTTAAGGGAAAAGAAATCAAGTTCTGTTTTTGAGATGATGTCAGTGAGATACCTGCCAGACAACCACGTTGAAATGTATAATAGTCAGCTTAGGATGTGGAAATAGAACTAAGGAGAAAGATTAAAACAAGATCCATAAATTTGGGAGTCATTTTTATTGAGATGTTGAAACCACAAGTTCTGATGGGGTCACCAAGAGAGTATGTAAAGAGAGAAGAGAACGCAGGCCGGGAAAGAGTCTTTAGGTGACATGACTAAAGCTAGGACAACAAAAGCTACTTTTGCTATGTGCTGAGTGAGAGACAAAGTTAATTTAGGACACAGTCCTCACACCTCATGGAATGTACAGTCTAAGAGGGAGATAAGACACAAACATAATCATAATATATAGCACTTTGAGTGCAAAATTTTAGTGTAAAATATTATTATACTTTCGTGCAAATTTTAGTGCAAAACATAATTTTATTTTAGTGCAAAATATAATTATCAATGCATTATGAGGATGAAGGTCTTTGCCATGGATTGTGTGGACTATGGATGATGTGGCATTTGAGTTAAACTTTAAAGGATGGACAAAGAGTACATTCCAAGTATGGAGAACAGCTTGATCTAAGACATAGAGGCTAGGTGGTACAGTGGATAGAGCACTGGGCCTGAGTTCACATTCATCCTCAGACCTTACTAGCTGTGTGACCTTGACCTCTTATCTATCTTAGTTTCAACTTTAAAATGAAAGGTTGTTGTAAGGATCAAATGAAATGATTTTTTAACATACACCGTGCCTAGCACACATCATGTGCTCTATAAATGCTATCAATGCTAGTATTAGCATTAAAGATTTAGGCTACGTTTGCTGGGTTAGAGAATATTCTAGCTATACTATGAAAGGGAATACCATAGCCTGGAAAGGTAGGATAGCATCAGATCATTTGGGGACTTGAAATATCATGTGCAGCAGTTTAAACTTTAAACTGATAGGAACACTAGCAAAAGTTTTTGAAAAGAGAGAAAATCTAGATGTAAGAAAGATTATTTTGACAGTAGCGTATGCCCCAATAGCAGCTACGTGGTGCAGTGGATAGAATGCGGGTTCTGAAATCAGAAAGACCTAAGTTCAAATCCAACCTCAGACATTTACTAGCTGTGTGGCTCTGGGCAAGTCACTTAATGCTGTTTGCCTCAGTTCCCTCACCTATAAAACAAGCTGGAGAAGGAAATGGCAAACTACTCCAGTGTCTTTGCCAAGAAAACCTCAAATGAAGTCACATAGAATCAGACAGTATTCAAACAACTCAAGAACAACAAATATGTCCCAAACTGTTCACCCATTTCCTCTTTCTGTTTAGGTGGTCTATAGTATACTCCAAGGACAATACTGCTTGTGGTTTCTAATTGATAGGACTGGGTAACCACGTAGTGCTTGTAGGCAATTGGAAGGAGTCAGTGGTGAGGAAGAGACTAAAGATATATGAAAAGTGAGGACTGTGGGAACAAGATCTTAGAGGAAGAAAGGAAAGAGGTAGAGGGATCAGCTTTAGGGAGATATGAAAGAAGAAATAGTGGGTAATGGTGTTGAGAAGGAGGAAGCAGGCTAAGGAAGTTCAAGTCAGATAATCTCAATATTCTCTCAATGAAGTAGGAGGCTGGTATTTTACCATAAGAATGGGGAGTAGTGGGGCCACTGGGTGAGAGAAGAAAGATTCTAGTAGTCTCTCTACGGGGCAAGGTAGGAAATCAATAATAACTTAGAAAAAGGCTGTTGGTCAAGGATACAGCTGAGGTTATATGTTATGCATCAATTCAATTTCATGACGTTATCTAGAAATGTTCCAGCAGCCCTGGAAAAGGAAATGAGAAACTGACTCCTCAATCTCCTAGAGAATTTTAGTGAACGCCCACATTTAAAGACCAGGAAAATTTATGCTCAAAGTGCAGGTTGGTTATAGAGGGATAAGAATTTACAGGTCATGAACAATCGGTCAGAGGTGAGGAATTCTACTGCAATAGCTGGAAAAGCATTAAAGGGGAAGATCATGTGGTCGAGGCTGTGATTGGAACAAGTAAAGTCAGAGTGGGGAAGGTGGGTTAGGAAAACAGAGAAGGATCAAGCAACCAAGTATATTTGCATAGTGCTCATAGAAAAACCTGAAATAAATATGCTTTGCCCTCTGGAGAAGCAGGAGTCTTAATAAATTAGCTTTTGTTATTGTTTGAGTATTTCTCACCTGCAAAGCCCTTTCTCATCCATCATAAACCGTAAGATTTAGGACTGGGAGGGATCTAGTCTGTTACACCTAATTTGACAAATGAGGTTTGCTCATCATAACCAAGACAGTAACAAAATCAGAATTCAAGCCCAGTTCCTGATTCCTAGAGATCATCTATTCCAAATCCCTATCAAGAACATACATCTCTTCTTCAACATCTTTGTTATTGAACAATCATCCAGTTCCTCCTTGGTCCCTTCTAATGACAACAAACAGATTCAAAACATGCAATATTTCATTTTTCAGAGAATTCTAATTGTCAGAAAACTTTTCTAACATCAAGCTCAAATTTCCCTTCCTATAATTTCTATTCATAGGTTATGTTAATAGTTCTGCCTTCTAGAACATATTACAATCTCCAAACATCTGAAGAAGATTCCACCGCTCCCTCTTACGTCTTCAATTATCTAAGTTAAAGATCTCAAATTTCTTCAACTGTTTTTCATACAAAATAGTATCCATACCCCTCTTTATCCTGGTCACCCTTTATTGGATGCTTATCCTTCAACATCCAATCTTAATCTAAAATACTTTGGAATTAGACCTCACTTTAAAAAAAATAATGATAGTTTTGGATGAAGATAACTGACTTCTGTTAACCTACCTCTGGCCTGAAAGTGCTAATAATGAAAGTATTCTTACTGGAAAATGAAAAGATCTCTCTCTATTACACCCTCTTTAAAAAAAACAATGAGGAAGAAACAAAAAGAGACTTTTTTTCCTCTTGTGATATTTTCCTTCCTTTTAATCAAAACTGTTCAACTCTAGATAAGGAATTTTCAAGTTATATGTGTTTCAGTCATATCTTCTGTCCCACTTGGCTTAATTTATGTTGATCCATTGAGCTCCATGCACAGTCCTCAGTGTTGTATATAAAATGTGATTGGTATATACTAGCCCTTTCTGCTTTCCTTATTAGGAAAATTCAGGTAGAAGGTAAGACCAGTTTTATTTTCCTTCGCAGAAATAATTCACCATATGATGTGTTTCTTAGTTCCTCTCGCCTGAGTCCCATGTCTTTCCCAGGATGCTGAAGTTACCAGTTATGCTTCGGGCTACAGTAGAAGCTGAGCAAATGAAAACATGGACTTCTTTTGCTATGTCAGTAGGAAATAATAGTCTCATGGGGAAAAGCCAAAGGGAACACATGGTTAAGAATTTTTTAATTCCTTCACTATTAATTTTCTACTCCGAAGGTGAGAAGTGAGTAAGGATGCCTTTAGAAGTAGACAAACTTTCATATGGAATTACTTCTAGGTAGGGGACAGTCAAGATCAGTTTGTTTCCTAACATCAAGCTCGAATTTACCTTCCTATAATTTCTGTTCATAGGTTATTAATAGTTATGCCTTCTAGGACTGTCACTTCTCTCATATGTAAATATGTCCTCTGAAGTTAATTAAGTGGCCAAAAATAAGGTCACTCCAGATTCCTTTATGGGGTTGGCAAAAATTAGAAATCCGATACTGTTTTAGATCAAATGCCACTTATTTTTACCACAGACCAGAAAACTGGCATAGGACTAGGAAATGAAGAAAAAAAAATCCAGGCATTCCTCATTTTATATGATCATATGTTCCAAAAAATTCACCCATAAAGCCCTGAATCTACAGGCAGGAGATGAAAGTGTTAGTCCTGGCTCTGGGACAGATGCATTATATGACCTTGAATAAATCACAGGTCATGTTTAGGTGTCAGCTTCCTCACCTGAAAATAAAAAAGGGGAGGAGCTGTTGGACAAGGTGATATCTAAGGTCCCTTTAAGCTTTAGCATTCTTGAGTGGAAGGATTATTTTCCTTTTTGTATTTGTATCCCCAGTGCATAGCACTGTACGTGGCTCTAAGTAGGTACTATGCATTGATTGATTGATTGATTCTACTGTTTTTTTATTATACTCATTTCATAATAAGAGAAAAATTTTATGGTGAAGAAGTAAAATCTACCCTGCACACACACATGCCCCCACTTGAAAAGTACTAAGAAAGAGACTGAGTTAGAATGGTGACCAACCCATGGCATCCTATGCTTCATAGTAGACCAGTAGCTCTGTTGGCTGTGTATAGACCTAAAGCTGTAATTCACTTTAACTTACCACTTTTATATGACTTCCAAAGCCACCTACTTCTTCCCTCTCTCTTTCTTTCACACTCCTTCCATTTAGAGGACTCTCAACTTCATATTCACAGTGCCTAGAACCTAGTAACCTTTATCTGTTTTTGCTACAGTAAGTATTTATAGTGGCAAATGGAGCTTGACTACTATATCACAGTTAACCCAGAAAGTGGTACTACCTAGCACAAACTATATTACTGACCAAAAGGTCACTCAATTTGAGGCCTCAGGTTAGGGGAAAATGACTTATTTTCTTGTACCTCATTTCTGGAATTGGATTAGTCTTTTCTTCACAAAAAAATTTCTTATGAGATAGACTTACATCATCAGCTGCATCTTGGACATCTCAACCTGTATGTTCCATAGGTAACTGAAACTAAACATTCGAAATAGAACTCATTATCTTTTCCCCCTTAACTTGTACCCTCTTCCAAATTTCCCTGTCTGTTGAAGGAAGATCATCCTTCCAGTCACCCAGACCAACAATTTCATTATCTTCTCAGCTGTTCATTCTCCCTCATCCCACATAGCCTATCCATAGCCAAATCATGTCATTTCTACCTTCAAAACATCTCTTGTGTATGTGTTTCCTCTATACGCATACTGACACCCTGGTAGAAGTCCTCATTACCTCTTGCCTCAACTATTACTTTGCTGCTGTTGTTTCATTGTTTCAGTCCTGATTCTTTGTTACCCCATTTGGGTTTTTCTTGGCAAGGATACTGAAGTAGTTTTGAGAGAAATTATTATTTTGCTATTATATTAACAACTAGTGATTAAATTAGAAATAAGGTTTCTCCTTTATTTCTCATTTAGGGACCATGTAGGTTAGTCAACCAGTCTCTGAAGGACATGGTTGATTGATGAGATGTCTGCTAACCCTCAGGAAACATGTTCCTCCATCTTGGGCAGAAACCCACTTAACTAGGAGACCTTAAGTTTGTTTAAGGTGTAAACAGAATCTATCTAGGTGAATTCTTGCCCCAAAGAGCCCATGTTCTTGCATTGCAGTTGGAGTTTAGAGTGACCCAGCTCATGAAGGAGAAAACCAACCAGAGTGGTCTGGGTGGATATGGAGGCAATTGAGGGTCTTGATCAAGCCACATTCTCAGCAGGAGGAGGTGAAGACTTCAAGACCACCTCATTAAAATGTCCACCAATCAGGACTGATTTTTCACTTGTCAGCAGCACTAACTTCTCCAAAAATATATTTAAGACTTTCAACTTCTCCATGAGAGAAACCACTGACCATCAACTTTATTGATTATTAGCTAGCCTAATTAATAAATTGAGTATTAATTACCCAGAAATTCAGTCTTTCAGGTTTTTCCATTCATCGCAGTTTGACATTTCCTTCTCCAGTTCTTTTTACAGATGAGCAAACTGAAGTGACTTGGCCAGGGTCACGCAGCTAGTTAGTGTCTGAGGTCAGATTTATACTCAAAATTAAGTCTTTCGGACTTCAGACCTAGCACTCTATCCATTGTACCACCACCTGCCTTGACTATTATGATAAGTCTCCCTGCCTCAAATGTCTCCACAATTCAATCCATTCTCCACTCAGATATCAGAATGACTTTCTTAAAATATAGCTCTAATCATGTCATACACCCTTCTTCTCCATGAACTCTAATAGCTCACTAGTAGTTCTAGGATCAGATATAAAGTCCTCTTGAGCATTTAAAGCTTCTTAGAAACTGGTCCCTTCCTACCTTTCTCGACTTTTTACGCTTTACTTCTCCATGTGCTCTAGGCTCTAGTGCACTGGCTCACGTGGTGTTCCTTGAACACACCAATCTAATATCCCCCACTGCTTTGCCATTGCACTAGTTGCACTGGGATAAACACAACAATCTGTGAGGAGATGCAGCTGCCTGAATGGGGACCCAGCTAGCTGGGTAACTCAGATCCTCCTCTCCTGTCTCCCCATCTCCTGTCTCCCTCTCTCCTTCCTTCTCCTCTCCAAAGGAAGGTAAATTTGGATGGCCAGAGGATGACCAGTTAACTTGGGGTTTACTGGCTAGATTTCTTCCTTTCCCTTTCCTTTCTTTTCATCAGATTTGACTTAAGGAAGGAATAACACACATTCATTTGAGTATGGAAATCCATCTAACCCTCCAGGAAGGCAGGGGGAAGGGGATAGAAGAGGAAGGGTAATAGAAGGGCCGGCAGATTGGGGAAGGGGTAATCAGAAGCAAACACTATTGTGTACAAGGGAGAGAATGGAATACATTGAGGGCAGGACAGTATAGAGGAAATATGGTTGGTCTTTCACAACATGACTATTATGGAAGTGTTTTACATGGCTACACATGTATGACCTACCTGGAATTGCTTGCTTTCTCAATGAGGGTGGGTGGGGAGGGACAAAGGGAGAGGATGTGGAACTCAAAGCTTTAAAATGAGAAATGATGACATGACTTGCACTTGACTTGCCTAGATCTGATCCCTTCCCTTCGCTTCTCTTCCCTTTCTTTCTTTTCCCTCCCCTGCCCTGCCCTTCCTAAAACCTTAAACCTACTGCACTCTGAAGCCCATAAATAGGACAACACTAGGCCCCTGCCTAAGTACTGTTATCTGGACCTTCCTGACTTAATAGTGATTATCTAACAGTAACTGTGGCTGTTTCCCTCCCAACCTGATGTAGTTATTTTTATTTGCCTCATTAAAGGGGTCATCCCCTCACCCGAAGTGAGTACCTGAATAGACCTTGATCTAAAAGGGCCAAGGTCTCCCATTACATCCTAGGCCATCTCCACTCATCCTGATGAATACCTGGTCACTGGATTCAGATGGCTCTGGAGGAGAAGTGAGGCTGGTGACCTGCACAGCCCTCCCTCACTCAAAACAAAGTCAGGTGCAAGTCATGTCATCATTTCTCTGATGATAGGGTAGGATGAACACAACAACAAGAACAGTTGCGCTGGGCATGCTGTCCCTCCTTCCCTCATCCTCTTGGCTTTCTTCAAGATTTAGCCCAAATCCACCTTACTCACCTGCCCTCCCCTTTGAGATCACTTTCCATTTATTTTTTATATATCCTCTATATACCTAGTTATTTGCACATCATCTCCCCCATTGTAGCATGAGCTCCTTGAGGGTAGGAGCTGTTCTTGTTTCTATTTGTATCCCTAGTCCTTCACCCAGTGGTTGACATAGAGCAAGGCCACTGTAAATGCTTACTGACTGACTGATCCGTCCACTGCCTTGAATTTAGTTCCCATTTCTTGTTCTGACCCTGATCTCTCTTCTAAACACCAGATGCATGATTCTGACTGCTAACTGGCCCTCTTTACCTGAATGTACCACCTCAAACTCAACATACCTAAAACTGAACTCATCGTACCCTCTAAACTGTTCCCTCTGTCTTCACTCCCTTATTTCTGACAGAGAAGTTCCCTTTATCACTGAAATGTAATACCTTGCAGCTTACCTTTGACTCCTTTTCCCTCTACTCCTCATCCAATCATCTGCCAAGTCCTATCAATTCCACTCCACAAAGTCATCCTTTGTTTTTCAGCATCACTTCTACTAACCTAGTTCAGACCCTCATCAGCTTTCAATAGTCTCATAGCTGTTTTACCCATTTCCAGATTTTCACCTCAAATCCAACCAAACACTGCTGCTAAATTAATTATCCTGATGCCCAGCCCTGATCATGTTGTTTCCTTGGCCAAAACTTCCCAGTGCGTCACATAATTGCCTACGGGGTTCACAATCTGGCCCTGATGGCCCTAGCCTTATCTGACACTATTCTCCTTTAAGCACCCCATGCTAAAATGAAACTGATCTAGACACAGTTCTCTCAATATGTTTCACACTTTTCATACTTTTATTTATACCGTTCTCTGTTACCAAAACGGATTCTCTCTACCATTTCTACCTACTGAAATCCAACTTGTTTAAGACCCAACTCAAATGCATCTCTCAGCTATGTAGTCTTCACTAATCCCCTAAGCAAACTTGAACTCATTTTCCTCTGACTTCTCAAAGCCTCTCTTACATAGTTAACACATTCTATTATATTAAAGTTACCTGTCTTGTCTCTCATACTAAAAAAACATACTAGATTTCTCGAAAGTATCTTTTTATCCTTTTATACTTCTCAGAACCTAGCACAGTGCCTTCAGCATAGTAGGTTCTTAAAAGTTATTTCAGCCCAGAAAATATTTTAATGCAGCTAATCATTAGCTAATTATTAATAACTGGGTTTGGGAAAAAGTCAGAAACAGTCTCAGATTCAAAATAATAGTGTTTATAATCAGGTCAAAACGCTACTTCAAATCTTGATTGAAAGTAGTGGATGGTTATAAATCATAAATAAATGAATTCATCCAAAATAATTAATTTGCAAATTAACATATGGAATTATTTCTGAAACATTTGGTAGTGACCTCCCAATAGCATGAGCTTAGAAGTCCTTGTAGCAGGTTAAATGTTGAATGTAGGAAACGATGCATTTGTAACAGGACTTCTAAAAGAGCAAACAGTTTTCTTTTGGCTTCATGCTGCTCAAAGGCTATGTCAATATGCAGCTCTGATATTAAGGGGGAAATTGCAAAATTTTTTTCAGATATCCTGATTTTCTACAACAGCACTGTAGGAAGCAATATAGGTCATGTTAAGTGAGACAGGTAAGTATGTGTCTGGAACCATCTCTCTCAAACCATCACCACTTAAAGACAACAGTGACATAGGAAAAATTAAGTGTGAGCAAATTATTTTCATTTGTCCTGTGCTTCTATAATTCTTTCATTGTCAAAGTCATAATCTCAAGCAGGATCTAGGTCTTTAATACTACATGTGGAATCCAAAAGGTTGAATAGCATTTTGTAAACCCAGTGTGGTCTATTTGCAAGGTTTGCCTTTCCCAACATACCTTCCAAATTTCAAAATCAATAACCATTCCAAAGTCGTATGTGTTGGAAAATTGCAACCTTACATCCATGTGGAAAACCAAGCTTCCTACACAATGACTCCATCACTCGAGAGTTGTCCTGCAGTCAATTATGTGGCTTCCAGTTTCCTTTGCAAGTTACTATGGTAACAGCAAAAGCACAAATTAAAAAAGTATTTTTACTTACATATGTCCATTAGAGCTGAACTATTAGACACTTCAGAATTCTTAATTCAACATAATTTTCCCTTGGTCTTTATGATGAAGAGGGTTATGCTTTCAAGATGAGAAACTTTTGGCTGTGATTTTGCACAACTAAGAAAATTCTTTGAGCTAGCAATGCCACTCACTTTTGGAAAAACTTACACAGCATACGGCTCCACAGTTTTTTGTCTGGGTTCCAACATCTGTAGCACTGGATTATAGATTGTTTCTAAAATAATCTTAAATTGATGCATCATTGCTCCTTCCATTTGGGCCTGACAAAAAGTAGCTCTGGCATTTCCTCTCCTTTGTACATTGTAAACTGTATATCACTTTTTCTACTCATGCCAAAAAAATGAATTCTTACCCATTTCAAGTTCTTATAAACTTAATTTCACTTAGTGGTATAAGAATTGCCTCCACTATGAGTGTATTTTTATTCAAGTGAGAATACATCAAGTGCTGTTCCATGAACAAATGCATGAAATCATAATTATTTTTGTCAAGCTATTCTGAATTAAGCAGTATTAATAAGCTGCCTTTATAAAAAGCTGTCATTTATGTCCTCTTTACTCTCAATAGCCAGAGCATACAGTTCTTGAGACTTGGAGCCCAACAAGTTGTTTAGATGTCATTACTTCTAAGAATTCTTGGGGTAAATAATGAGAAAAAAATCTCTGCCCCCAGATTAGTTTGGGATAGTGTTGCCTCACTCTACCTGGGGCTTGTCACCTAAACCACCTTATACCTAATGTAAGAGAAGTAGATTGAGAATGTGGAGGCATGGGTTCAAGTCCCAGCTCTGTAGTTAATTAGCTGTGTAGTCTGAGACAATCACTTAATATCTCTAAGCCTCAGTTTAGTCATTAGTAAAATGAGGGGGCTGGACCAGATGATCTTCCAGGTCGTATTCAACCCCAGTGTTCTATAATTTTATGCCCTATTTCTCTCTTATTCCTTTGCTTTCAGATCTAATCTTTTACCCTCACATCCAAGACAAGGTGACAGAATTCTTCCATTTCTTCTTTGAACTGAGGGTTCAGTCAAGTTCAGGGTCTGCCCCATGCTTCTACACTAAAAGAGTGTAATATTTAAGCTTCTGAAGAATGACATAAATTCCCAAGTTAGGGCCCAAGAGGTGATAGGAGGTATGTGAATGATTGTCTAGTCAATTTCTTAAACAGCCTGATACCATGGTGCTAAATTTTGAGTCTGGGAGATTGAATCAGATTACATTAGACTACAAGTTCTTTGAGGTCAGAATTTTTCTTTTTAGTTTCTTTTTATCCCCAGCATTTATCATAGTGCCTGGCTCATTATAACTACTTAATAAATGCTTGTTGGTGTTAAAGAAGGCAAGATTATACATGGCATTCAATCTCATGCCGTAATCTGCATAGAAACTCCCCTTACATCCATTCAATCATTCCTTTATTCAAATACATTTGAGCAGCTAATATAGAACCATATTAGATCCAATACTGCCAAAAACCTCTGGTTTATAAATATGTTACTTTTCACAACTAGGGGAATCATACAATTCATCCATAGTTTGTACAGTTGGAAGTATTATAGAGCCCCACATTATCAGAGTTGGAAAGAAACTCAAAGGCCATGGAATCCAGCTAGTTCCTGAATAAGATAAAAATTCCCCATGCAACATATGTTATAAAAGACCATTTAGCCTTTGATTAAGAACTATAAGGAAAGGGAAACCCATAACCTCCCAAGTAAACACATTGGAAAACTTATTTTTGGAAAGGGTTTTTTTTTCCCCCTCCTATAAGTACAAAATAACTTCTTTAAACTCCTGAAAGTAGCTTTTCAGTCCCTTTGTGGATAAACCAAACAAGATGTAGTTGGGTAACAGAACAACAATATGGGATTTAAAGTCAGAATCTCTCTGAATGACATCTTTGCTACTTTCTACCTATGTGACTTGAGGCCAGTTAGTTAACCTCTTTGGACCAAAGAGTTGGATTAGATAACCTCTTAGTAGTAAATCTTTGACCCTATATTTAATCCCTCTCCCAAATGACAGCTCTTTAAATACTTGAAGAGGTGCATCATGTTCTAAGTCTTCTGCAGACCAAATATCCAAGTCCTTCAGCTGATCTTCATGTGTCATAGCTCAAGATCCTTTACCAAACCAGTTGCTCCCCACTCACCACAATTTCGTTTGTCAATGTCCTTTCTAAAATGTCATGCCCCTAATGGAATAGAAAACTTCTGGGTGGTCTAAACAAGACAAAGTATAGACACCTTTAACTGTTATTTTTATAGATTTGATGCTTGATCTAAGTCTATATTCTCCCTGGTATAATAGTTCTTTAATTTGGTTGTATTTTTACCAAAAAAAAAAAATTGTCAGTGAAAAAAAAACTAATAAACGTGACATAATTTCATTCGACAACCAATCCTTCTTTTCTATTCTTACTACCCAATTTCTTGCCCTCTTTACCTCCTGCCTAGATTACTTTAACAGTTTCCTAGATGATCCTCCTGATTCTGGCCCCTTCCCTTTCCAATCCATCCTACATACTACAACCATGTTAATTTTCCTAAAATAAAGTTTTGATCAAATCACTCTCCATTATCAAGAATCTGCACTGGTTCCCCATTGCCCACCAAATTGAAAATCCTTCACCTGGCATTCAAGGTCCTCCATGGTCTGACTTCTACTTACCTTCCCAACATTATTTTCCATTATTCTCCCTCCTTTGCATTATGCTTCAGTCAAGCTGATCTATCTACCACTACTTGAATGTTCCTTATTCTTTTCTATCTTCTTGCCCTCTATCTCATTATATTCTCTCTGATTAGAATATGATGCTGTCCCACCTCCAACTCTGTTAATAAGTTCCTGTCATTCAGCACCCTGCCACCTTCCTAGTGAAAAATAGTCTCTGTGCTTCTCTTATAGATCTTGTCTAGTTCTACCTATCAATCAATGAATACTCATTGATTCAGTGTTTACATTGAACTGGCTTAGCACCAATAGTTCCTGTCTTCACATCCTAATGATGGAAACAAAATGTAAATAAATGGGTGTATACATAAAAAATGTAAAGAATAAGATAAACTGATGGGAAGGTCTAAGTGCCCGAAGGAGGATCTCTTATGGAAGGTGGCTTTTCATCTGGGTCTTGCTAGAAGTTAGGGATGTCAAGAAATAAAGTTGAGGAGGGAGAATATTCTAGGCTCAATTAATGTGAAGGCACAGAGATGAGAGAGGGGATGCTCAGTTCAAAGAACAAGTAAGCTGATATAATTGATTTGTGGAGAGGAGTCAAGACTGACAAGACTTGAACTGAGGAAAGGAACCAGGCTGTGAACAACCTCAAATGCCAAATGAAGGACATTAGATTTGCGTCTGGAGGTAACAATGACTAGGGTGGTGGCATTGTCAGATCGATAATTTGGCTGCTCCCTTTTGCAGCTGTATGGAGGCGGATGGATTGGAGTGTGGAGAAATGAGATGGGAGTGGGGGGAATTAATTAATAGGCCATTGCAATAGTCCAGGCTAAAAGTCATGAGATTCTGACCTAGGCTGAAAAATAAGTAAGTGGAAAACAGATATTCAGGAAAGATACTATGAGGGTAAAGTGGAAAGATTTAGCAATGGATTGAATATGTAGGGTGAGGAAAAGTGAATTCCAAGAGAATACCAAAGCTACAAATTTGTGAGAGTGGGAGGACAGTAGTACCCTTGACATATAATATATTAGTTATTTGTATACTTATCTCCACTACTAAATTATGTCACTGAAGACAGAGATAGTCTTGTTTAATTTGTTTTTTATTTTTTTGTTTTATCTTTGTTTCCCTTTCCATGCCTAGAATGATATCTTACATAGAGCTGTTAGGTGGCAAATAAATGTTTATTAAATTAGTATATACATTATATGCAATAGCTAGAAGGCACAGTTCCTAGAGTACTGTGCTTAGAATCAAGTAGACTGATGTTCATGAGTTCAAATCCAGCCTCAGACACTTATTAGCTGTGTGACTCTGGGTAAATCAACTTAACCCTATTTGCCTCAGTTCCTCATCTGTAAAATGGGCTGGAGAATTAAATAGAAAACAACTCTTCATATCTGCCAAAAAAAATCTTAAATTGGGGTCAAAGAGAGTCAAAAACCACTAATGACAACTGAAATATGTTGCACTTTTCTAATTCATAGCACCATAGGGATCTAGGAAAGTATTTTGCACATTTAATAAATGAGAATCTAATTCAGGTGTTATATAAATTATTGAACAGAAAGGCAGAAAACCTAACCGGCTTGGACTGGAGGAAGGTAGGAAATTGGTGGGATGGTGCTAAGTACTGATCAACCACTTATCTCATTTCCCCTACCTATAAAGTTGGGGTAATCATACAATCTATTATCTCAAAGAGGGAATTTGAGGAGCATGGTGACACAAATTAGGAAATAGGTAGGAGTAGAAACCTGCACTCACATTTGGATAGGCAAGTTTTACTATACAAAATAACTTGCCCAATCTCACACAGCAAATCAGTGACAAAGCTGGGGCTAATTTTTCTATGCAGCTCTATCCCCATGACTATTAGGAAAACATCTGATCTAGTTCCATCTCTGATAGGGGAACATGCTTGCTTCTCCAGCCCAACCATGAAGTCTGGGAGGACCGGAGATCCCAGGATTGGTAGCAGTTGTTTTGTTGAACTAGGTTCCACCCACAGCATCTGTGCTGAACTAATGTTTTATTAATTTCCCAACACACCACCTACTGCTTGGTTGATATCCAGAATGTAGATGTGCCAGCTTAAAAAAAAAAAGTCTTTTGCCACAGTAAACAAACAGGATGGAAAGTGTTCCAGATCTTTCTCATCCCCATTCTCTCCTCTTGATTGCATTTAATTTGTTTCAAAGCTGCTATCAGGTCAATGGTCCTTCCTAAATTGGGAAAAATGACTAAGCCTCCCTCTTCTGTTTTTGGGGGGGCTTAAGGAGTTCTATGGATGGTGTTTCATCAGTATATTTCATCAACTGCACTTAATAACCTAAAATGTATGGGAAAGCCAAATGTATGGGAAACCTTACCAAAATGTATAAAAATAATTTATGTAATATTATCCACTTGCAATAAGGTGATTATATTTTAGGAAACTCATAATTAAGCTGATCTGATTCGCACCATATGGAAAATGTGCTCAGAAGTGGACAAAAAAGCTATAGGTTTAAGGAAGCACTGTTTCATATTTATGTTTGCAACAAATAAAAAAAAAAACTAAACTAACTGAAGGATCATACTCAGGGAATATACTAAATGACAGCTCTGGCAGGATTCCACTATGAGACAGTCTTCCCTGCATGTCCCACACATTCACATTAGAAAAGTCAGTCTTCAAGAGGGCTCAACTCTGATGGATCAGGCAGCTTGATAGCAGGTGGGGTAGGGCGAAGAAGATTGACCTGCTAGCTGTCTACCCCTCCATCCTCTAACCTCCTTTACAGCTGAAGGCAATTAACCTCCATCCTCTAGGTTCAATCCTTACCCCAAGTTAGAGGACCAACCCTGGCCCTAGACAGGAGGAACAAGCTTCCCAGCCAGACTTGCTATGACCTATGTCCCAATGGTGACAAAAATTCATATTTCCATAATGTTCTGTGGTTTACAAAGTCACTTCTTTGAAATAATCCTGTAAGGTAAAGTATTATTCTCCTATCTGTACAGGTGAAAAAACTAAGATTTGGAGAGGGAAAAATCCTAGATCAGATACCTAGTGTCAGATTTGGGACTAGAATCCAAGTCATATGATTCCAAACCAAATGTTCTTTTTTCCAAATAGAGAAGTTCAGAAGGCACAGTGAGGCGCTTTGTCATAACTCATTAAACTTATGTGTATGTGTGAATTACATCTCATTTATAATCATCTAAATCCCTCTCTGTTTTCAAAGTGATCAAAATGCACATTATCTATGAAAACTTTCCAATTTGTTTACTTTTTTTTAAAGTTCATCCCCATCTTGTCCTTTATCCTCTCTTTACTCATTTCTTCCAGAATTAGGAATCTTCTTGATTCTCCAGGTCTTTCTTGGAACTAGTATAATGATCTTGAAACTCCCTGACCTCAGGAAGTTTACATTCTATTGGAGAAATATAACATGCAGATAAAAAGTACATATAAATAAGGTTATTTGAAGAAGTGAGTATCCAGAAACTAGAGGAAATGGGGAAAGTTTCATGGGGGTTATGAGTAAGAACTTTATCTGCTTCTTTAAGGAAATTAAAGATTTTGGGTAGAGACACAAAAGAACTGCTTTTAGGTATAGAATTTGGTTTCTATAAATTGAAAAATAAATTAAAAAGTTGTTTTCAGGGAATGGTCAATCAATAAATACTTTTTAAGTGCCTACCAAGTGCCCAAGACTATACTAAGCTCTGGTGATACAAAAGACAGTTCCTACCCTCAAGGACATCACACTCTAATGGATAATTTGGCAGCATCAGACCTATGCTTTAGGAAGATTATAATCATAGTTATGTGAAGGATTGACTGGGGAGAGGAGAATCTGCAAGTAGAATGACTAATGAGGAGTCTACTTCAAAAGATCGTGGAAGCTTGAGGTAGAGAGTTGATCATGTGAGTGGAGAACAGAGATATATGCAAAAGCTGTTATGGAACTAGAATCATTCATTTGCAAATGATTAGGGAAAAGTGAAGAAGGAAGGAACAAGGATGACTCTGAGCTTCCACACCTGGGTAATTGGGAGAGTCTGACAAAAACCGAGAAATTTGAAAAGAGCTCTAGGTTTGAAAGTGGGAGTAGGGATAGCTGATGAGTTATGATGAATTTGAGATTTCTACAAGACATAAAGGTGAGCATATGACTTCTGAGTTTGAGAAAAGTGATTATTTTTCTATTATATTAGCAACCATTTATTGAATTAAGATTAAGGTTTTTCCCTTTATTTCCTCATTCAGGTATCAGCCGCTATAAATCAGTCAGTCTCTGCATTACCCAAATCTCATTTATGTTCAAAGCATGTTCCTCCTTCTTGGACAAGACCCCACCCTACTGAAAAACTTCACTTCTGTTTAGATTGTAAACAGAATCAATCTAGCTGAATTCCAGCCCTAAAGCACTAAGTCTATGCCCTTGACACCCACTCCCCAAAACTGGAATTTAGTGTAAAGCAGCTCATGATTGTTCTGGGTAGAGATGAATTCCTTTATCCAGATTGCTGGAGTTTCATGATTAGGCCATGTTCTCAGCAGGAGGAGCTGAGGGCTTTCTGCCTACCTCCTCATTGAAAGTCTAGCCCCTCATTAATTGTTCACCAATCAGGGTTGATTTTCACCGGGGAGGGGAGCACACACACACCCCTCCCCCCCACACACACATACACACCCTTTTCCCAAAGTATTTAAGCATTCAGTGGTTTTGTTTTTGGTTACCAAGATAAACTACTGACCATCAATTTATTGATTATCAGCTAGCCTAATTAATAAATCAATTAATCACCCAGAAACTGTCTCTCAAGCTTTTCATTCATTTCAAGGTTCTAAAGAGAGATTAGGGCTCAAGATATAGATTTGAGAGTTGTCTGCATAAGAATAATAATTGACTCCATGGAAACTGATGGGATCATAAAGAGAAAAATTATGCTGGGAAAGAAGAGAATAAAGGACAATCTATAATTGAACTGGACTACTTAACTCTGGATAGACTCAAGACTCTGAACAGAGAAATGTACAGCCAGGACAGAGGAATAGAAAGTCTGAAGGTCACTGTAAGGACTAAGAAACGAACCGTAAAGTCGAGGAAGGGAAGAAAGAACAGGAGATTATCAAAAATGGGAATTTTAGTGTTCAAGACTAGAGAGATGAAATAGGTATGGGTGAAACCTACCTATGAGCTGGTTATTCTTGTGAATCTGCCAGTTGTCTGTGGGTCTGTCTAGTTTACAGAATTGACCTCTTTATCCCCCATGCCACAATCCTCACCGTTCCACTGACCACACTCCAATTATCACAGGACGTTAGGCAAAATTATTGAAGACTTGAAGTGTATATTGTTTTCTCCTTTTCTCCCTATTAAGTCTGCTCAGATTTTTATTCTCCCAACCTTTCCTTCCCTCTTTTCCTTCTGAAAACTAAATGGCCTTGTGCTTCCTAAGTCCCATTTTTTTGCTAGATATTAATTTGGGCTAAAATACTCATACAAAATATTTAGTGGTTTGCCTGTTTTGAAGAAGGCATACTATTTAGCATCCAACCTATCACACCATGGGTGCTAAATAAGGAAATTATAATATAGTGTCCCTTCAAGCTAAACTTTGCCCTTTTTCGTTCTACATTGTGATGGAGAAAATTAGGACCAGTAAGTATTTAAAATGACAACTGGAAGCTTTTTTATTTTTCCTTCACAAAAGATCTGTAAAACGGACCATTTTCCACCTTGAAGAGTAAGTCTCAAAAATCTCAAAAATTCTCCCTAACTCTGATCATCTTCAAATGTTACCTTTCCTCACTGAAATATAGCACCTGCGGGTGGGCTAGTAAATGTTTAATGACTGGTTCTCCGGAAAAAGGAATATATGTATATGTGTGTGCATTCACACGCATGTATTACATATATATATAATGAGCACATGCATAAGCACACATAAGTTTAATTTGCATCATTAATATTTTCTCTATCATTTTCTTCAACCTAAACAATCCACAAAACAATAAATCAAGACCTGATTTGTAGCATTTGCTAATTATCAAGTTGTAAAACACATTGAAAATTTAACAACTGAGCTGATACCAGTGCACCATTAAAACACACCCACTTCAGTAGAACACTACTGGAGTTGTTTCCCCATTCCCATATCCCCAATATAATAAGGAAAATATATCCCCAATATAATAAGGAAAATGGGGGAAGGCTCAGTTGTTAATATATATTCTTTCCTTCTGGGAAACTTCTCTATCACTACCTTCCATAAGCTTCTATGCCCATGCAGTCTACTGGGTCTTTAATAATGAAGAATGGAGCTGCAGGCTATTCTGTAGAAAAGCTCTACAACCATTTGGAAAGTGACTTAGAGGAGAAAATCAGCCCCAGTTGTTAAACACACTAGCATAATACACCAAAGAAACAATTCTGCTGTCTTGAAAAAGAGAAAGCAGATTCAAATTGTATTCAAGTTTTGCATGAGTTAGTAAATATGGTTATGAACTAAAATGGCAGGTTTCCACAAAAGCTAAAGTTAATACAAGTGCTTTAAGAAGGTACTTGGCAAACCTAGAAACAGAATAAAATTTTGCTCTGAATTCAATCAAAACCCAGAAGATCTCTTTCCCTTCATACCTTCTTCCCCCTAAATTTAACAGTGAACCAAGAAGTCTGATGTTGTAAGCTTAAGCCTTATTTTCCAAAGCCTCTAATTTAAACCATGGAGTTTTATTTTCTTTTAAGGAGCTTTGTGTCAGGGTAGACATGGTGTCACCCTTAATAGTACATTTGCAAAGAACATTTCAAAATGTGTCATTGATTTCCCAGCTCTTTGTACTGTCCTCACACCAACAAAAACCTCCTTGGTTTCAGTGGGATTTTTGCCTGTACAAAGACTACAGGATCCAATCTTCTTTTATTTGGGTATGAACTCAACTGCTATCCAAACTGAACAGACTCACTTTTCAATTCACTTGTTTTGGCCATCTGACAAGATGCCTTTCCTTCTCCATTCCCACATCTCTCATTTCTTTCAAAACTATTCAAAATTTGTTATTTATAATGCCTTTCCACAGACTAATCTCACCTGGCCCTAGTCAATCTATATCACACTCCTTTAACATTCATTTCTTCCTTTCATTCCTAGTTCTATTTTGGGGTTGGGTTTTTTGTTTGTTTCTGTGGTTAGGTAGCCTTATTTATCTTAACTCGTCAAAGGCAGATTCATTTGTTCTCCTTCCTTTTATCTCTTTATATCTAATAAAGATGACTAAAATGCTCACATTTCTATATAGCTTTAAGATTTGCGTGATATTTTGCATACATTAGCTGCTTACATCCTCACAACCACAGAGGAGGGGCCTGAGGTTCAGAGCTATGAAGGAACTTGCCCAGGATGACACAGCTAGTAAGTATCTGAGGTAGAATTCGAATACAGATCACCCTAACTCTCAATACACTACATGAGACTGCTTCTCTACTCTGCACACAGTAAAGGCATTTGGGCTGTCTAGTTCCTTAAGCCGACATTCCAAAACATCTTGTATCTCTACATAAATGATCGTGAATAGAGAGGGGGAAAATTATTCAAAGAAACATGATCACTTAGATTAGGAAGATCTTGACTAGATTTCCGTATTGTACCTTTACCAGCCTTCTCTCTTTGTTGCTTTGTTTTCCAAACAAGTAGGTGGTACAGTGGATTGAGTGCCAGGCCTGGAGTAAGGAAGACTCTTCTTCCTGAATACAGATCTGTCCTCAGACACTTACTAGCTATGTGACCCTGGGAAGTCACTTAGCCTTGTTTGCCTCAGTGTCTTCATCTATACAATGAGCTGGAGAAGAATTGGCAAGCTACTTTAGTGTCTTGGCCAAAAAAACTCATATAGGGGAGAGTCAGAGAGTCAGATACATCTGAACAATAACAAGCCAGTTTCAAGGGCCTATTACCTGTCATCTTCAAAGGTATCCACAATTTTTTTACACTATTGTCTGACTGATTTCTTTCTTCTCCCTTCACAGGATAGTGGCCAAAGCCTCAAAGAATCTCATGTCCACTCAAAGTTTAGGAATTGTATTTGGGCCCACACTTCTGCGGGCTGAAAATGAGACTGGGAATATGGCAGTCCACATGGTATACCAAAACCAAATAGCAGAACTCATGCTAAGTGAGTACAATAAGATCTTCAGCTCTGAGGAAGACTGACAGACAAGGCACGTTATTGAAAATGTTCACATCTGTCTTGATGCCTAATATTTTTACATTTCTGTAAACATATTTCTGAAATATTTTTTTTCTTTCAAGTGACAGATGCCTCATTTTGTGAAAACTTAATGATGATTTCATGTTTAAGTTCCAAACATTAGAATAAAATAATTGACAATATTTGCCTATATGTGTTCAACATTAACCCTTTGAATGCCATGCCACCCACCACTTCTAGGACTTCTGTGGATGTCTGAAGATTTTCAGAAATGTTGGGAATACAACTTATATTCACAAGTTACATGTAACACTGATTCTAGATTCTACATGTATATTTTCATCCATATTTGTGCACCCTCATAGATATATGTGTAACTGCAGTTGTGCCCAGTTAGTCAAAAAGTGACAAAGAGGCAGAGATTAATATATTGTAAAAAGTTACAAGAAAGACCCAGGTCTAAAGCTAAAATAAGCATCTTTCTTCTTTTAAGAATTTTTTTTGCTTATCAATAGTCTGGCTATTCTCTGATCTATATATACACATTCTGGGATTTTTTTTAAATGTCAAAGGTTGGGTTTTTTCCAAAGAAAAATAACAGCTCAAAATATTATTTTCCCTCCCCTAAACATACCATCCTATAAGTTACAAATGAAATTAGAGCCTGACTATTTTGTTCTTAATATCATGCAAGGATTGCATGGCTGCTCATTTTTAATGTTAACATCCATTTTGATTCTTCATCAGATTCTACATCTTCCTCTTCCCTGGCTCTGTCATGTTCTGTAGAATTTTTATTATGCTCCTGAGGATGCTTTATTGGTGAATTACATTAAATTCATCTAGAAAGAACTTTAAAAAAAAAAAAAAAGAAGAAGCTTTTTCATATGCCCTTAGGATTTCTTGGCTAGACTTGAATCAGTTTCTGCATTTGATGGTTAGTTTCAGTTGTCATGGGTAAACAAAAGGGTAACTGTATAGAATATATCAAATATTGTTTTATTTTGAAAAGTATGTTTCTAGCTATACATATCCCATACCATGTTTTGTGAAAGTATTCTGCTGATAAGAATGTAGACTTATGTTTGACAGCTTTTTAATCAAGTTCAAACAGAATAAATAAAACTAATCCAGTGTGGTAACAAGTCAGTCTGGTTATCGATTTGTTCATAAAATGAAAAATAAGGTATGTAAATAAAATGTGTGAAACTGAGATCCAAGAGCAAACATTCAGAGCAATTGAGGACTCATAGACATGAAGTGGATATATAGATGTGCTACATGGCACACAAAGAGATGTCTGAATAGGCAGATAACATGGTTGTTCCCCTGCATACATCATACTGACTGAGGAATGGAAAGAGGTCTTTCAATCCACTCCTGCCTAACTTTATGGTGAGAAACACAGTACAGGAATAGCTCATTTTACTGTGCTTCACAAATACTGTGATGTTTTTTGTTTTTTGGCTTTTGTTTTTTACAAATTGAAGGTTTGTGGGCAACCTGTTGGCACCATTTTTTCCAGCAGCATGTGCTCACATCATGTCTGTTACATTTTGAGAATTCTCACAGTATTTCAAACTTTTTCATTATTATTATATCTGTTGTTATGACCTGTAATCAGTGATCTTTGACATTATAGTATTGTAATTTTTGTGGGATACCATGAACAATGCTCATATAAGATGGAACACTTAAGGGATAAATGTGTGTGTTCTGACTGACCCACCAATCTGCCATTCCTCCATCTCTCTCTCCCTCTCCTCAGGCCTCCCTAGTCCTAGAGATAAAACAATACTGAAATTAGGCCAATTAATAACCCCACAAGGGCTTCTAAATCTATAAGTAAGGCAAACTTCATTGTTGTCTTATTTGAAGAAATTGCCACAGTCACCCCAACTTTAGGCAATCATCATCCTGATCAATCAGCAATCCTGAGTCAAAACCCTCCACCAGGTAAAAGATTACAACTTGCTGAACAGATAATAGTTACCATTTGTTAGCAATAGAGTATTTTCAATAAAGATATGTGCATTGTTTTTTAGACATAATACTATTGCATATTTAATAGACTACAGTACACTGTAAACGTAACTTTTATATGCACTGGAAACCCAAAAATTCATGCAACTCACTTTATGGCAATACTTGCTTTTTTATGGTGGTCTGGAAATGAACTGGCAATATCTCTGAAGTATGCCTGTATCATTGTGTGTCTAGGAAGAGACTACCAGTAGTATAAAAAAAAAGTATGAGTATGAAAGTGGTAGATACATACCACAGCAGTAAAGTAAAGAAGGAAGCCACATGTTTTAAAATTACAGTTATCACTAGAAGAAAAGATGTGCATACTAGTGGGTAGAAAGCTGATCTTGGAGTATAGAAGATCTATGATATCATAAAGTTTTTGTTGTTCTGTTTCGATTAATTTAGCACTTTTTCAACATCTCCCTGAAACACAATTTCACTAAGCCTCATTAACGTCCAAAGACCAAGGACAATTCAAATGAAGGGGAACCCACCCTTCAGAAAGGATTTAAACCTGAAGGTATAAACTCTAGAGTCTCTAGGGTAAAAATGGAATTTCCTCTCCCCACCAATCATTTCACCAACATATTTCCTTCAATCTAGAAAGTTCTTCCTTCTACGTACATGGAAACCCTGATAGTTTCTATAAGAGGCTGTCCTTGCTTCTATTTTCTTGAAGCTTCATGGAGGAGAGAGGGGTAAATTTCTTTACTATTATACATTGAAATTCTGACACTATTTCCCAAAAGAAGGTAAATTTTGATGGCCAAAACCTACCTAGTTAACTTGCAGTTTACTGGCTAGATGTCCTTGTCCAAGACCAAGACTTAACCCAATTCATTCTGGGTCTCATGGATTGGACAATAGGTCTCTTGCCAAGCACCACTTAACAGCTATTTTGGGAGCCCTCTTAACTCAGAGTGAATGTAAATAGTAACTTTCTCTTTTCATCAGCAGTCCTGAGGGGCTTCCCCTCCCAGTTAGATTTTTTTTTTTTTAATTGACTCATTTCTTAACGGGATCTATTCATTGAAGGGGCGTTGCCTCACTCTAAGTGAGAACCTGAAAAGACCTTAGCTTAAAAGGACCAAGGTCTCCCATTGCATCCTGGGTCATCTCCAGTTATCCTGATCAATATCTACCGATTGGACCCAAATGACTCTGGAGGAGAAAGTGAGGCTGGTGACTTTGCACAGCCCCCTTTCACTCAAATCAAAGTCAATTGCAAGTCATGTCTTCATCTCCCTGATGTCGTGGTATTCTTCAAGAACAAGACAAAACCACAACTATTTAGCAATCTGACAGAATCACCATCTAATTCTGTGTCATTGAAAGTTATGTGATGAGGCTTGTTAACCAATTAAAAAACAAAGGCCCCAATTAAAAGAAATTAGAAAATCTGTTAAAATTCAAGTCACTTGCCAAGGGTGCTGTCCTTTCAGTTGAATGCAGTGAGACACTGACCTATACTTCCTTTATATGTATTTTTTAAAATATAATTTGACTACACAATATGAGAAAGTTTTATGCAACTGGTGCCTCCACTTCCTTTCCTCTTATTTCCTTCTAAACCCTCCACAATCTGGCTTTTCTCCTCACGATTCAATTGATTCATTGGTAAGTTCAAAGTTCCCCGTGATCTCTTAATTACAAAGTTTTGTTTTATTTTTAATTTTGTAAACTTATTTTATCCATACTTCTATTTCTCAATTCTTTCTCTGGATGCTTTGTTTTTTAATCAGTCCTGATCCTCTAGCATTCAACATTCTGGATAACCCTCTTCTCCTGGATACTCTCTCATTTCTAGAGGTCCATAGCACTATTTTCTTTTAGTTCTCTTGCTATTTATCCAACCACTCCTCAGTCTCAACCACATCACACTGGCCAAAACAGAACTCATGATTTTTCCCCCCAAATTATCCCTTCTTCCAAACTTCCCTATTACCACTGAGATCACCACCATCTTCCTTGTCACCTAGGCCCAAAACATTCATGGCATTCTCAATACCTCACTTCCACACACCCCATGTATCTAATCTATTACCAAATCTTATTACTTCTACCGTTAGATCTCATCTATGCCCCCTTCTCTCTACTCATGAAACCACAACCAGGATTCCAATTCATCACCTTTTATTGAGACTATTACAATTGCCTTCTGATTTGTCTCCTTATCTTTCTGTTCAATCCATCCTCAACTCAGCTGCCAAGATGATTTTTCTAAAAATAAGTTTGATCATGTCCCTCCCCTGCTCAATGAACCCCAATGTCTACCCCATCACCTGTGGGATTAAACATAAAGTTCTCTGTCTGACATGTAAAGCTCTTCCTGCCCTGCACCACTCGTCTTTCCCAGTCTCCTTGTACCCTCTATCCTTCCCCACTTGTACAATAAAGCTA
Organism: Bettongia penicillata ogilbyi; assembly: GCA_023548195.1. Lineage (NCBI taxonomy): Eukaryota > Metazoa > Chordata > Mammalia > Diprotodontia > Potoroidae > Bettongia > Bettongia penicillata. The sequence goes on from JAJHZJ010000353.1 coordinate 5,356,094, forward strand.
CACTGGCCCACGCACAGTTTTTTGAACCATACAATCCATCTTCCTTCTCAGTGCCTTGGCACTAGGTATCCCCCCATACCTGGAATATTCTGTCCCTTACCTCTTAGGTTCCTGGCCTCTTTCAAAACTCAGTTTAACAACTATCCACAGGAGATCTTTCACTGTATTCCCACCTCCTAATACTTTCCCCTTTTACATTGAGGGCCCAGTATATAGTAGGTATTTAATAAATATTTGTTGACTCACTATCTACTCTGTATTTATCTTATGTGTCCCTATTTATTGCATGTTGTCTCCTTCAGTAGAATGGTTATTCGTTGAGGGCATTTGCTGAGTTGATTTTACCTTTATTTGTACCCCTATCAGGTGTCTGACATCTAGTAAGTACTCAATTGTGTGTTGAGTGATCGGCTTCCTTCGGAATATGGCAATATGAGGGAATGGAGAAAACCAACCACCACAGATTCAAGTTTTGCCTCTGACCCTTACTAGCTGTGTGACTGAACAAAATCACTAAACCTCCCAGTGCCCCTAGGCAACCCCTCAAAACTATGCATTGAAGACCAGGTACTTATCTGCAGGGCTTGAGAGGGGTTTCAGGCAAGGAAATAAAAAACAAAATGTCCAGAGAGCAATCATGTCAAACATTTAAGGTTTTTGCCAAGGAAGGATAAAGGAAAATGCCTTCCCATTATAATATTTAAATGTTAGTTGAATTAAATTGAAATTTATGTGTGTGTTTCTACATCTCAGTTGCCTAATCCATCTCCATTCAAGAGTCCATGATGATTTCCATTACTAAAGTACAAAAAATGTCACTGTCTAGCCTTGTAAACATGGTCTATTTATTACATGTTTTTGAAGGCAGGACTACTGCTCAAATGTATTCTGGACACAGAACATTTGGGCCCTAAATAAGAGTGATCATAGAATCCTAGTTTTAAAACATTTAGAAGTCATTTGTTTCAATATCCACATTTTCAAAATAAAGAACTGAGGTTCAGAGTGGGCACAAAGGTGGTGGGTAGCAAAGCCAGGATTTGAATTTGAGACTTCCTAATCCAAAATTAATTCTCTGGCACAACAGCTAGAGTAGAAACTCAGTATTTCTCCTTATTTCCTTTGTGAACTTCAGTTTCTTCATCTAGAAAATAGAGAGTTTGGGAGGAGCCAAGATGGTGGAGTAGAAAGACTCATGTATGCTAGCTCTGAACCCACAGCCCATATATTTCCTGCAAAAAGAACTCCCCACAAATTCTGGAGCACTACAAGGTGCGCAGAAACACAGTGGAAGAGATTTCCATTCCAGAGAGCCCTGGAAAGCCATCCCCAGGGGTCCATCACGCTCCAGACGCAGAGCTCACCCCTGCGCTGCCCTGGCCGGGTGGCCCCAGAGAAGCAGATCTGAGCAGGCTTCAGGGACAGAATCTCCGGCGGCTGCAAAGGTCCCTCCACCCACAGGCCCTACAGGCCAGTGAGAAAGACTTCTGGGCTGGCTGAGATGGGAGCGGGGTGTCTCCATGACTCAGGCCCCCTCAGGAGGCAGCAGCAGAGGCAGCTGCGGCCCGAGACTCCCGGAGCAGGAAGGAGCTCCATTGTTGAAGGTCTCCGCATAAACCCCCTGAGAGAACTGAGCCTGGGAGGCAGCCCTGCCTTAAGCACCAGAACTTAAGCTCACATTGAATAGCAGCCGCTCCCACCGCGGATAGCCCTGAGACTGGGGAGCAGCATTTGAATCTCAGACCCCAAGCACTAGCTGGGCAGATTTAGGCAGGGGTGGAGAGGAATCTCAGAAGTCAAGTAACTGGCTGGGAAAATGCCCAGAAAAGGGAAGAAAAATAAGACCATAGAAGGCTACTTTCTTGGGGAACAGATGTTCCCGCCTTTCATTTCTGATGACAAGGAACAATTCTTACCATCAGGGAAAGATGTGGAGGTCAGGGCCTCTGTATCCCAGATATCCTAGGTGGATGTCTGGTGGGCTCAGGCCATGGAATAGCTCAAAAAGGATTTTGAAAATCAAGTTAGACAGGTGGAGGAAAAACTGGGAAGAGAAATGAGAGAGATGCAGGAAAAGCATGGAAAGCAGGTCAATACCCTGCTAAAGGAGACCAAAAAAATGCTGAAGAAAATAACACCTTGAAAAATAGGCTAACTCAATTGGCAAAAGAGGTTCAAAAAGCCAATGATGAGAAGAATGCTTTCAAAAGCAGAATTAGCCAAATGGAAAAAGAGGTTCAAAAACTCACTGAAGAAAATAGTTCTCTCAAAATTAGACTGGAACAGACTTTCTGAGAAACCAAGAAATCACAAAACAAAACCAAAAGAATGTTGGAAGATAATGTGAAATATCTCGTGGGAAAAACAACTGACCTGGAAAATAGATCCAGGAGAGACAATTTAAAAATTATGGGACTACCTGAAAGCCATGGTCAAAAAAAGAGCCTAGACATCTTCTTTCATGAAATTATCAAGGAGAACTGCCCTGAGATTCTAGAACCAGAGGGCAAAATAAGTATTCAAGGAATCGATCGGTCACCGCCTGAAAGAGATCCAAAAAGAGAAACTCCTAGGAACATTATGGCCAAATTCCAGAATTCCCAGGTCAAGGAGAAAATCTTGCAAGGAGCTAGAAAGAAACAATTCCAGTATTGTGGAAATACAATCAGGATAACACAAGATCTAGCAGCTTCTACATTAAGGGATCGAAGGGCGTGGAATAGGATATTCCAGAAGTCAAAGGAACTAAGACTCAAACCAAGAATCACCTACCCAGCAAAACTGAGTATAATACTTCAGGGGAAAATATGGTCTTTCAATGAAACAGAGGACTTTCAATCATTCTTGATGAAAAGACCACAGCTGAAAAGAAAATTTGACTTTCAAACACAAGAATGAGAAGAAGCATGAAAAAGTAAACAGCAAAGAGAAGTCATAAGGGACTTCCCAAAGGTGAACTGTTTACATTCCTACATGGAAAGACAATATTTGTAACTCTTAAAACTTTTCAGTATCTGGTTAGTTGGTGGGACCACACACACACATACATGCACACACACATGTACATGTGTGCATGCACACACACATACACACGTACACACACATACAGAGAGAGAGCACAGAGTGAATTGAATAGGATGGGACCATATCTTAAAAGAAATTAAGGCAAACGGTGAGAGAGAAATGTAGTGGGAGGAGAGAAGGTGAAATGGAATGGGGTAAATTATATCTCATTCAAGAGACAAGCAGACTTTTTAGTGGAGGGAAAAAGAGGAGAGCTGAGAAAAGAACAAGAAGTTTACCCTCATCACATTCGACTAAAGGAAGGAATAAAATGCACACTCATTTTGGTATGAAAACCTATCTTACAATACAGGAAAGTCGGGGGAAAAGGAGATAAGCAAGGTGGGGGGGGATGATGGAAGGGAGGGCAATGGGAGGAGGGAGCAATTTGAAGTCAACACTCTTGGGGAGGGACAGGATCAAAAGACAGAATAGAAACAATGAGGGGCAGGGTAGGATGGAGGGTAATTCAGTTAGTCTTACACAACACGACTGTTATCGAAGTCATTTGCAAAACTACACAGATAGGGCCTATATTGAATTGCCTGCCTTCCCAAAGGGAATGGGTGGGGAGGGAGGGATGGGGAGAATTTGGAACTCAAAGTTTTAGGAACAACTGTTTAGTACTGTTCCTGCTACTAGGAAATAAGAAATACAGTTAATGGGAAATAGAAAGTCATCTGGCCCTACAGGACAAAAGAGAAGATGGGGACAAGAGAAGGGAGGGATGATAGAAGAGAGGGCAGATTGGTGATAGGGGAAATTAGAATGCTCGGTGTATTGGGGTAGGGGGAGGGGATAAAAGGGGAGAAAATTTGGAACCCAAAATTTTGTGAAAATCAATGTAAAAAGTTAAATAAATAAATTTATATTGAAAAAAAAAAAGAAAATAGAGAGTTTGATTAGACAATCCCCTAATCTGACTTCTTCCAGTTCTAAATAGTATAGCCTAATAATCACCATACTCAAATAAAACAACCTATCTAAACCTTAAAATCCCAAAAGGAGAGCTATTATTATTTTTATCTTGTTCTCACATCTTGTTATTTTGTATGTATAATATATCACTTACTAATACTGAGAGATCAGAGATTGGACCTTTATTCTACAAAAATATTTCAATTTTACTGTAAATTTTTGTTAAAGTGATCTTGATTCCGTACTCACCCATCCTATACCCTTTCTTTCTCTCCCCCCCAAAAAATTTCATATCCCTTTATTAACTAGGAAAAGAGTCATTTTTAACTTTAACATTTTACATACATAAACAATTTAAACTTTCATTAGGAAGTGAAAAAAAATTAGCAAAACTTTCCCAAAGAAATAAATTTCCACGGTTTAGTCCTCAAACATCACCAGATATAATCTATCCAGTTTACCGACTAGGAAATACGGCCTACCACGGTTAATCTATCCACCCAAGATTACATAGTGGTAAAATGACAGGTTAGGATTTCAACCCTATTCCTCTGATTCTGCATTCAAGACCTGCTCAGTTGTACCACTTGTCTCTGCAACACCCCTCTTCTAAGGAACAGATGGATAAATCTATGAGATGTTATTATTATATATAGTGAGGGGATACTAGATAGAGCACTGGGTCTGGAGCCAGGAATACTCATCTTCAGTTGGTCAAATCTGGCCTCAGAAACTTACTAGCTGTGTGACCCTGGGCAAGCCACCTAACCCTGTTTGCCTCAGTTTTCTCATCTGTAAAATGAGCTGGAGAAGGAAATGGCAAATTACTTTATTATCTCTGCCAAGAAAGCCCCAAATAGTGTCTCGAAGAGTCAGATGCAAATGAACAAGAATGTGTAGTAATGTTTGAAAAGCAAGCAGTTTATCTAGGGCACTGTTCCTGGAGTTAGAAAGATCTGAGTACAAATCTAGCCTCAGATACTTGCTAGCTGTGTGACCCTGGGAAAGTCATTTGGCCTCTATTTACCTCAGTTTCCTCAACTGTGAAATGCGGATAATAATAGCAACCACTTCACAGGGCTGATGTGAGGATCAAATGAGATATTTATAAAGTGCTTAGCACAGCACCTAACACATAGTAGGTGCTATTTAAAATGATTATTCCCTTGCCTTCCCTTCTTTCTATTTGTTCAGTCATTACATTTACATGTTACAATCATTACATTTAAAATTTTAGTGGGCATTGGAGTGGATAGATCAAAAATCTTTAGCTTGGATTGGATTTTTTTTAAATCCCAGTTTTGGTGGAGTCTTTCCTGTATCATGTTATCTCGCATTGGATCATATTTGTCAGTGTCCTGTTAACATCCATCATATCATTCTGTCTAATATTGTATTGAAATTAAATCTGGCACTTTAGGGGTTCTGTGCAAGATGAAAAAATGGGTCCCCAGCAGTCTCCCTCTTAAATATAATTGAAAAAGAGGCAGGCATCAGGGCATGCTGTGCCTCATGCTGCCAAAGAGTGATCCTGAATCATTCAAATGATGAGAATACAGTGAACATCTCATACAAAAAGATGACAATTTTCTCTACCCGTGTCGTCAAAATGAAAATTTCTAGCTGCCTTGGTGAGAAACTTGGCATCAGGATAGAGATATATATGCCCTAAGTAGGTATATACACATACACATACCTTATATAAGTTTACCCAGTTTTCCCCTGCTAATGGTTTACGCTTAACATCAAGCACACACACTCAATGCCATTCCTTTAAGAAATCTATCAGATTTTGTATGAACACTACTCACTGAATTGAGGTGGGCTTAAGAGAGAGAAAGTGTACACAGTAGGCATTCACCTCGTAGCTATTGTGTGAACAATTCAGAACCAGCATCTAGAAAGCAACATCACATATATGATTTGGCATTAGGTTTGTGCATTGGTGATGTCTACTTTTAAGATACCACATATATTTAAGTTATAGCATAAGGTCATGGAAAGAGCTCAAGGCTTGAAGGCAGCAGAAACCTTAGTTAGAATTCTGGCTGTGAGACTTACCAGCTATGAGGCATCTAGGTGGCAAGATGAATAAACACTAGAGTCAGGAAGACCTAAGTTCAAATCTACCTTTAGATACTTAATAGAGGTGTAACCCTGGGCAAGTCACTTAACCTCTATCTGCTTTAATTTCCTCAGCTGTAAAATGGAGGTAATAATACCTACTTCCCAGGGTGGTTGTGAGATCCAGTGACATTATATTTGTAAAAGTTTTTAGCATAGTAACTGACACGTAGTAAATATTGAATAAATGCTTGCCTGCTTCTTTTCTGTGTCACTACAGATAAGTTGCTTAACTTCTCTAAAACCTCAGTTTTCTCATCTGCAAAATGGGGATAATGATACATACACCCCTTATGTCACAGGGTTGTTGTGAGGAAATAAGCCTTAAAATCTTGTAGAACTGTGAGCTGTTAATACTGTTGATGCTGCCTCTACCACAATTTCAATGAATCTCATCAATGGGACTACACCCCTCCATCAGGGGAGGTTCTAAACCTATCCTTTCTTATCTAGAGAGATTTTTGTCCATGTCTACTTACAAACTTTCCATAAGCATTTTCTTGAGTCCTTCTGATAGATTGTGTAGCATTTTATGGGTACCAGAATAGCACTCAGATTGTCTAACTGTCCACGCTCTCTCTGCCTACTTGAGCAATCTGCCATTTTCTCCAGTCATACATTCCCTGGATGTTTCTCAATATAAATCATCACTAGCAATCCAGTAAACCATATCTATCAATCAACTTGCAAGCATTTACTGTATCTGCCATCTGCAAGGCACCATGCTAGATGCTGAGAATACAGAGATTGTTTTTTTAAATGAAAAGTTGCCTGCCTTCAAGGAGTTTATTTTCTATTTGGAGAGACAATATGGACATGTATAAGTACATAGAAAGCAAATATAAAATAAATTCAAAGTAGTTAAGGACAAGTTAGTTATATCCCAGTGTGTTTCTCCTTTGCTTATTGGTCAACTTGCAACTTTGATTTTTTCGGAGTTTATAGTATTCCACGATTCTCAATCACGTAACTACCACTTAATTATAACATAGTTATGCTGATATAATAAATCAGTTGAGAAGGTCTTGAACCCAGAGCCAGAGGACTAGGATTGGAATCCAAAAATCTAAATTAACATGCCAACTCTATCTACATACTTAGTCATGTACTAGTACCAAATGGTTCTGAAAAAGAGCTATTGAGTTTCATTCAACTCAGAAAAAAAAATTGCTGACTACTTGTACAGTGGTTCACAGGTGCAGGCTGGTATAATGGAATTTATAATGGACCCAGAGTCAAGAAGCCTAGGTTCTAATCCAGTCCTCCCCACTGTCAAGTCCTTTCATCTCTGTAGAACTGTGTTTCACTGTCTTTAAAATGGACAATCATACTTGAACCATAAGGTTGTGGTACATAAGCATTTTGTAATCCAAAGTGCTACAGAAATATTAATCTTCTCACCATTACACATGAGAGCATAAGAGAGGTGGCCCATCATTCAAGTTCCTTAGGGGTGTTTTTCTTGACCCTGCCCTCATATTCCCAGTAATGGTCACCTTTCTCTAGAAGGTTACCTTTTATCCACTCTTTATGTATCTTTTCTATCAGTTTACATATAGTCTCTTCCTTGAAGGCAGATACTATTTTATCTTTCTCTCTATACTTAATGCTTAGCCCAGTATGACACTTAATATGCACTTAACAAACGCTTGTTTCAATTATTGATTGAATTATTTCAAACGTGGAGTTGACATTATAGATAAATGATGTCAGAATATTTCAATACCTCAGGGATTAATGATTCCATTTCCATGGGTGATATTTCCACTGACAAAGTATATAAACCTAACTTCCATACCTTAGTTGACAGTCTCATGAGATTAAATAATTCATCTTGTAACCAATCCTCTGTTGAACTTCTATTACCCAAACCATAACTTAGTAACTGCTCACAAGTTCACAAGTCCACAGTCCATTATAATTTCTATACCTGATGCCCATCCAATGAATACTCCTTTAGAATAGCTTTTAAAAATACAATTCCATCCAACAATCCAATAATAATTTATTTAGCATCTACTATACATTAGGCCCTGTGCTAAGTCCTGGGCATACAATTTCAAAAAGGGAGAGTTTCTGCCATCAAAGAACATACATCTTATTCAACTCAGTGGAAGAACGAGTCTTCAGTGATGTCAAATCATAATAGCAATACTAATAATGAAATCAGCTAAATATCATTTCATAGTTTGCAAGACATTTTATACATGTACATATGTGTGTATGTGTATATATATATATATATAAAACGTGTATGTGTGTATCATTCAATCCCCATAAGAACCCCCTCCAGTAGGCAGTACAGACAATTATTTTCCTTCCATGGAATTAGAAGATTTTAAAGCTTGAAGGGACTTTAGAAATCATGTAACTAAAATCCCCCACTTTACAGATGAGGAAGCTGAGACTCAGGGAGATGAAATCACTAAATGCTTTCTGATCAATCAACGGCAAGATCTAACACCAGCAAACTGGTAAAATGAGACACCGGCCTCAAAGTGGACCTGCGTCCTCAGTCATGGTTTAAGAGTCTGACCAAAAGGTCTGTTACAGATTTCTGAGTTTTTTCAAAGAAAGAATTCCTGCTAACCATCCACACCTCCTTTACTACATATATCATAAACCCCTGCCGTCCAGCAGACGTTAAAGACATGCTGATTTCCTACACCCTTTGCTGACATTTCAGATAGTGAAATCCTCTTCCTTTTATCATCCCATTCCTTTCTCTACCCCATATTCTACCAATGAGATTTCCTTCACTGTCTACCCCTTGGTGAGCATTCCTCCCTGGCAGACAACATCTGTTTTCATCACCGCTTTACTGCTTTGCCGTGACATCTCTGTATGTGTCAAAGCCCAGCATCCCTACTAGAAAGGAAGAGAACAAGGGGATCGGATAGGGCCCTGATTGCCTCTGGAGGAAGGCGAAGTAGGGGTTTGGGGGCCAACTACATGAGGTAAAGGGAAATAGCTCCTGGGAAAAAAAAAACTGTTTTCCAGTGCCAGGATGGGCTGTTTCCTTCAGGCGCCTCAGCAAATCCAGGTGAATGGGAGCTTTTAAGTCAGCGAAGTACAATGGCAACCCAAACCCACTGGAGCTCCCCCTTTTTTTCAAGCTATCAGTTTTGAGGTCACAGTTACCAAAAGTGGAAACTCAAAAATGACTTCAAAAAGGCAAACGCTAACTAGATTTCACACTGGATTTCATTTTACTTGGCATTACAGAAAGAATGCAGGTATTAAATAGTCTGTTTCCTGTATACAATAAGGTTAATTAGTAGTGAGGGATGGAAAATCAGTGTAGACATAACTCTTTTCGACAGGTATCAAAAATAATCCCCTGATCCCTACGGACCCCAGCTGCATTGAAAAAGGAGCAATATAAAAGACTCTTTAAGAGCAAAATTTCCAAACATTCTCCAGGTTTCCCCAACAGAGTTTCATAGGCCAGGGGTCCTTGTGCACTATTGCCCACTCCATTAGCCGGCAAGTTCCCTTACCCCACCTTAAAGGAGCCAACACACTGAGGGAGAATTTGGAGGTACACATAAAGAAAACCCTCGGTACAATGGGGCCAGAACTGAAAACGGAGACAGGCAGGAGAACAAAAGGAGCGCTAGACTGGGGGCTGAATGGGACTTCCCTAAGCTCCTTATCAATAAGGTTAATAAGGGTCTATGCAATTTGCTGATCACTATGATGCAACAACTGGGATCCAGCTCCAAAGAGCTGCCTCGGCACTAGCTTTTAGTGTTTTTCATGACCAATCGCATTAAAGTCCCTTTCCCTGCACCCTGGAGAATCCATGAGATTGGCCCCTGTGAAATCTTTGCTCTGCTATTACACTCCTACCTGCCCTAGTTAAGCAGATTAATGGTTATTTCCCAGAATTTGATCCACAGGCGCCTTTGTAATTGAAGCTGTAGCGCTCAGATATTTCTAAAAAATGTATTTCTGAAAAATACATTCCTTTTTTCTCTGGTTTAATTTTGTTATCCTCAATCATATGCATGATAGAGAAAAAAATCCCAAACTTCTATCTCTTCTATAAAATACATGTCATATCAAAAAGGTGACAAGAGGGGGGAAAAGTAATTAGTGAGTTCACAGAGTTCAGTAGAAAAGTTAAAATGGAGTAACACATTACTTTTTATGTTAAGATTTCACAAGACAAATCTTGCCTGTGTTTTAATTGCATGTGACCCTGGCAGTTCCACTCTGAAATGAAGTGCCGTAAAATTAAAGATGACAGACGCTCAAAACAAGTCTTGTGATCTTGATTAAACTACAAAGACCACACTTTCTCTCTGCTGCAACTCAGATATGATGGGCTGTTTTATTTGGGGAATTGCTTCATTAATGCTTTCTTTGACTAGACATGTTTATTATAAAAAAATACAGAATATAGTGATATCTTGCATAGCTAAATAAGTGTAAAAAGGCAAGTTAAAAATTAGGAGTCTTTAAATAATCCCAAGACCTAATAATATTCTAAATGCCCGCAATCTTTAATATATTATATAGGCATCTTTGATTCATATATTACCTATTCTAAGAGTCCAAGGTTTTGCTAACAATTATAGCCCTATGAAGCAAACCAATTATTCTGTCAGTAGCACCTAAAGTTTCCCAGACTAGCAAAAATGGAAGGGGGAGTTAAGGAGAGAAAGAAAGAAAGAAAACTACGCTTTACCCTAGAAAAGTCCTTTAGGAAAAAAAAAAATACTGTTTGGAAGTTTTACTTTTCAGAAGTTCAGCCTGAGTCACCAAAGGGGTGTAATGAACTGAAACCTGATTTGTCAGTACTATTGTCCTAACGTTACCAGGCATGAATGGTCTAAAATCTTGCACTTGCTTTGCCAGATGGATGAAAATATTGCAAAATACACATTCTAGTTTTATTTAAATCACAAAAGATTCAACCCTTAAAGAGCAACTGGGCTAGGAATCAGAAATCTTAAAGTAATTCTAAAAACCTGCCTCTGCTACTATGTGACTTTAAATAAGTTGGTTGACCTGTCTAGATCTCAGAGTGCACAACTGTAAAAAGAAAGGATTGAACTGGATGAACTTTAATAGAATTCCTTATAGTCCCTTAAATTCTATAATTATGATTTTCCCAGACCGATCCAATAAGCACAAAGCCATTCTTCTCCCTCTGATTCAAATTCGAACATTTCTGTCTTTAGGAGACAATTCACCTGAATAAGATGTGGTTCTGAAGCACCTGGATATTTCAGAGGTCAACCAATTAATCAACCTTTATTAAAAGCCTACCACATATGTACTACACTGTACAAGGAACTGGCCATATATATGAAATAACTTCTGTCTTCATGGAACTTTCATTCCATCAGAGGAAAGCTGCATACACACAAGTAAATAGAAATTATGTATGAAATAATGCAAGTTAACTTCTGGAGAGAGGATAGTTGGAAGGATCAGAAAGGGCCTCATGTTGGAACTACTTTCTGAATTGAGTAATTAAGAAGACTAGGAGTACTAAGATGTGGAATGAGGGGGGACTAAACAGTTGGAGTCTAAATCTTGCTTTGCCATTAACTGTTTATGTGCCATTACGGCAAATAAATCATTTCCCCTCTCGATTTGTTTTCTTATTTCTATTACATTATCTTCCCAACATAAATTTGGGAGTAGGGATTGGGGAGGGGGACAGGTATGTGAAAGTCCTCTGAAGTATATTAAAACATGACTAATGTGGAAATATGTTTAATATGATTGTACATGTATCGCTTATATGGCATCGCATGCCACCTTGGGGAAGGGGTAGGGGAGGAAAGGGAATAAAAATTTAAAAATCAAAATCCTATAAGAGTAAATGTTGAAAACTAAAAAAAGCTGAAAAAATGAAGTATATCAAAACAAGATAATGTTGCTTGCATTAATATTCTGGTGCTACTGAAATTCTGAAGTATTCATGAGACTTATAATCCAGTCTAATAATCACTGGTACTTGATAACCTTCTATAGTCATTAGACATACTCTTCTGTAGAAAGTCAAAACATATTGATTTAAATGAAAAATTATTGACTTGTGGATGTCTTATCTCCTCGATTACACAAATCTTGATTTTTGTTGGGAAAGTATCCCTGCTTATTACCTAAGATTCTGGGAGCCACAAAACCCAGAAAACTGGTCACAAGAATCTCAGAGTCAGAAGAGACTTAAGTGACCATCCAGTCCAAACCCTATGTGATATACAAAAAGTTCAAGAGATGTAGTTTCTGGGTAATTAATAATTTTGTTTTATCATGTGAGCAATAATTAATAAAAGGGGTCAAGTGCCAAAGACTCCTCACGGAATCCACTCAATGCTTACACGCCCTTGAATGAGTGAGTATGTCTGAGGGTGTTAATCAACTTTGATTAGTTAACATTGAGAAGAATGAGTATTATGAGAGGTGGGCTTATTCTAATGAAGGTCTGGGGACCTTGAAGACTGATCACTCAGGCTTGATCAAAGAGACTTCTCTATACCCACATTACCCTAGACAAAAGGGGGAACCCATTTTTACCCAGACTTTTCGAGTAAAACAAAATGGAACATAATCAACCAATTCACCTAAACTGGTTTCCTAGGGTGGGTGGGGTCTGAACAAGATTTCATCTCTTTATCAGCCCTGCCCTTCAAAGCCTACAGAGGTTGATTTCTGAGGAAGTAGAAAAGGGGAAAAACTTTAGTCCAAATTCAGCAATTGGTTATTAATATAAGAAATAATAATTTCTCTCACTTACCTGACCACAATTCCCTCTCCAATATCTCTGACCAATGGTCAGAACCTCAACAGCAGCATCAGAATGCAGTTCATCCAAAAGTCCTTAAACTACACAGGTCCTTTTCCTCAGAAATACTATTAGGTTTTTGCTGAAAGGAGACACAAGACTGAGGGAAAGGGCCCATATTTGCAATAATATTTATAGCAGTGCCTTTTGTAGTAGCAAAGAACTTGAAACAAAATAGTTGTCCTATAGACAGAAATGGTTGAACAAAACTATGGCATATTAATGAAATGGAACATTGGGTACAATAACAAATGGCATGTGATAGAGGCAGAAAAATATGGAATAACTTGTAGGAACTGATGCAGAATGAAATGAGCAAGGCATGGAGAAAAGTTTACCCAGTGCCACAATAACAAAATGAAGGGGGAGATGGAACTTGGAAAGATCTCCAAGTTTTAGACATCAGAAGGCTAAAGATGAAACCCAACTTTCACAAAGAAATAATGAACTTGAGCTACACATTTTCAAACGGGGTTGACAGGCTGATGTGCGACTGGTATTGCTAGTTTGTTACAAGGAAGGTCTTCTATTTGGGGGAGGCAGGGGAATAATGACCCATACATTCATTCAATAAACATTTACAAAGCACCTACTATGTGCCAGGTACTGCGCTAAGTGCTAGGGGTACAAAAAGACAGTACCTGCCCTCAAGTGGTTTACAATCAAATAGGGAAGACAACATGCAAACAAATATATACAAAGCAAGCTATATATAAGATAGGAAATAATTAAGAGAGCATAAGCACTGGAATTAAGAAGGGTTGGGGAAGGCTTCCTGTAGCAGGTAGGATTTTATTTGGAACTTAGAGAAAGGTAGGGAGGTTAGGAGTCAAGAACAGAGGAGGGAAAGCATTCCAAGAATGGGGGACAGACCGATGGAGAGAATAACCAAAGCCAATAGAAATGCAGCATCTTGTTTATGGAAGACCAAGAGGCCACTGCCACTGGATTGAAGAGTATGTGTTGGTGAGTTAGGTGCAATAAGACTGGACAGGTGGGAGGTAAGTTATGAAGGTATTTGAATGCTAAACAGCATTTTGCGTTTGCTCCCAGAGGCAATAGGAAACCACCTGAGTTTATGAGGGGCAGGAGGGGGACAGGAGAATGGGGAAGTCACATGATTAGATTTGCATTTTAGGATGGTGGTGGTAGATTAGTGGATGTTAATACTTAAGAAAAAAGCTAAAATTAAACTTTTTAAAAAATTTGTAGAAGAAAACAAAAAGCATAGAAGATGATACAAATATTACAAATATATAAATCAGTTTTATAGTTGCCCTGCTAAATTTCAAATATATATCATATGTACATATAGATACATGTTCGCATATACATACACTTCCTAAAATACAAACTATTAATAATAAAATTTCACAGTCTCTTATAGAAGCCTCTTTCTTCTTTTTTTGAATGTGAAATGTTTGTTTTTGTTAGCCCCTAACTGGAAGCCTGCAGCACAGAGCAAAGAACTGAAAACACCAATTTAAAGTGGGCTCCCAGGCTAGACATTTCTTCATCGCCCACAATCTGCAATCTTTTGGACTGAACTCCATCATGCCCAGACTCCAGTGAAAGTTTACTAAGTTCACACTTAAAAAATAATTTTTAAAAAGACAATTAAATATCACTAAGTCAGTGAGTTAAAGTAGGAAAAAATCCCACTAAATTGAAAGTTGGGCCACGTGGTTTCTAGACCCAGCTCTGCCATTAATTATTAGTATGGTCCTAGACAAATCAGTACAATTTTCTTAATTTTCTCATCTATAGAATAAGAGAATTAGATTTCATTACTCTAACAATTCAGTTAACATTTGTTACTTAAAAGGCAGCTTGATTCAGTGGAGAGAGAGATGTGGCAGAAAGATCTTTGTTCAAATCTCACCTTTCTCTGGACTAGGTTTATTGACTGACTTTACCTCTCAGTCCTCTAGACACTCTTCTAAGACTACAAAATGCAGAGTAGGCAATTGCAATTTAGTCACAAATCTCATTTGCTAAAAGGAGTTTCCTTATTTGGAGTCTGCTTTTTTTTAAAATGTACAAGTCTTCTGCATCTAAAATCTTGTTCTTTTATTAAGAAGTGTTTACTTAGCAACTCACAATACCGGGAGTTTGAGTTAGGCCATTGTTAGAGTAAGTCTGAGATGAGCTAGGCAGTTCTATGGATAAAATGCCAGACCTGGAATCAGGAAGTCTGCTCCCTGAGTTCAAATCTGGCCTTAGACATTCACCAGCTATGTGATCCTGGGTAAGTCGCTTACGCTGTTTTCCTCAGTTTCCTCGTCTGTAAAATAAGCTAGAGAAGGAAATTGCAAACCACTTCAGTATATCTGCTGAGAAAATCCCAAATCAGACCCAACTGAGCGACAACAACAAAGTAAGTCTATCAGGTGTTGCTAAATATCTTCCTTCCTCCCCTTTCTTTTTCCTGTAATTAAGGCAAAATGTCTTCATTGAGTCTAAATCTCTAGATGGCAATGTGAACTGAGGTTCAAATACAAATTCCTTCATATATTAAACCATCATTTTCTAATGAAAACTGATGAGTTCTGTTTGATCAATCTGACGTTTATGCACAACTTTTAGCCAGAATGCCAGTTGGAAGCCACGGAGCCATGACTAGAATTCACTTTGTTCAGATGAACTGGACCTCTTAAGGCATGCTCTTTCTCACAATTCCTACTTCAGGCTCAACCTAGGAAATAATGAGAGATGCAGGAGAGGGTGGTAGCAGGAAGCAAAATTCATTTGGTTCATTTCCCTCTAGGAGTGGATGCAGTGAAATGAGCAACGTATTGTTATTAGAGGACCTGATTTACCCTTCAAGCTCTGCTACTTATTACATGTCTGAGTTACTATGTGCCCAAGGTTCTTCACCTCTCTGGGCCTCAATATATTTATCCATAAGATATAATAATACTAATAATAGTGAGTTTATAGTTTACAAAGTGCTTTATAATTTATCTCATTTGATTATGAGATAAGTGCTATTGTTAACCCTGTTTCATAGATAAGGAAACTGAGGTTTCTCAGGGTCACGCAGTTAAAATATGTTTGAGGCAAGGAGTGACTCAGAACTTCATTGGCATTCAATCTACTATATCACCTAGCTACCAAAATGACAGCAATGACCTTTAGCTGTAAATGCTAAAGATATAGTCAAATGCCTGGAAAAAAAAAAAGTTTTATGAGCAGCTAGGTAGCACAGTGGATAGGGCAGGGAATATCTTTTGTCTCTTTCTATATCCCTAGAGTTTAGCACAGTGCCTGGCACACAGTAGGTGCTTAATAAATGTTTGTTGATTGCTTGATTACAATCTAAATGTGGAAGACAACACACAAAAGGAAGGGAAGAAAAGGGAGGAGAAGTGACCAATAAAGGTACCCAAAGCAGGGGTCAATGTCCTGGTAGAAAAGTCGGAGAAGTTCCAAAGCAATGAAACCCAGATGAGACATGAGCTGAGCTCCCTGAGCATTCATAGCTCCACCCTCCAAACAGAGGAGCAGAGGGTCATGAAGAGGTAGAGTGTCAAAGTTGATGGGGTCCTGCAGGATGATGAGGTTTTCCGGTAGAGAGCCTCCTGGAACATGGTGTCAAGATGTCCCAAAATAGTTCAGCCAGGTAAGAAATGAGGAGCGCTAAGTAAAATTGTACTGAATTTATGGCATATATTTGCACAGTATTCCTATAGTACTAACTGCCATTTAAAGGGAATATGTCATTTCTTTATTATATAGCCAGTCTTCCAACAGAAGAGGATCCAGTAACAAGCAGCAATGTTACTGTTCAAGTTGAGTAATTGGCCAGTAATTTGGATATTTAACCAAAAGATTTACTGCCAAATTAACAGGTCATACACACTGAACTGGCCATAGTTCCATGAATTTTCATGACTAGATTCACAATGGCTCATTTGCATGTGTGAAATTCCGCTGGGAAGCTGGCTTTTGAACTGGCTACTTGAGCCAAAGCACAAGTTGTGTAGTGAGCCTTAGAAATGTCAGCACATTAGGGAAATCCAAACGCAAATTCAACAAGTACTTATGAAATGGCTACTATACACACACAGCACTATGCTAGACACAGGGATATAAGGAAGGAAAAACAACATAGTCCCTGCCCTCAAGGAGGTTTTCATCTAAAGGGACTGGAAAGAAGAGATAAAATAGGGATACAAATAAGATAGAGGTGGTAATGGCAAATAAGAGATCCAAAAAGCTCTGAGAAAACAGGAAGAGAAAGAGATCAGTTTCAACTGGGAGCATATATATATATATATATATATATATATATATATATATATATATATATATATATATATATGAATCAACAAATAAGAATGTATAATGTCTACTACATTCCAGTGGTGGGCACTAGGAAGACAAAGATATAAAATGAAACAGTCCTTGCCTTCAATGAGCTTAAATTCTATAGGGGGAACAGTATGTTTCAATACTTAGAAAGGAAATACAAAAAAACCTATATAAAGTAAATTTATTACTGACATATTACAAGATGGGGAACGCAACAGGAGAGGTCTAATGTGGGCGGTGCTATATGCAGGGGTAGGGAACAGAATTTGTTTGGGAAAACTTGGACTCTGTTAAAAGGGCACACCCAAGGACCTAGAAAGTCACATGTGGCCTTGAGGCTTGACTAGACTTTGAAGAGAACATAAGAGGCTTAAGTACGTAGGGTATGCCTTTCTGGCCTGTGAGATAGAAAGACTGTCTTGTGCAAGGAACAAAAAGACCAGAGTGGTTGAACCCTAGAGTGTGTAAAGGGGAAGAATGTATAATAAGCCTGGGAAGGTCCCAAGTATATGGGATGAGTGTCATCATAGCACAGAGTGTGCTAAAGAACTATACAGTTATTCCTTCCATATTGCCACAGTTAGGGAAAAGGCACCCAAAGCACTCCGGAAAATGCACATAAAATTTTTTGGCCTCTCTTTGTACCACAGAAGAAATCTGAACTTTTTCTTTTTCTTTAATGGGATGTTTGCAGTACCTTTATTGTAAAATTTGGGTTAAGTATTTGATCATAGACTCTGTGTTCCCTGTTGGTCTTCAAGAGTAATTTGTGGCTTCCTCAAAACTCCCCAAAAACTCCCATTTAATTTCTTCTGCTGATCCGAAATATACCAAAACCAAAATGGGGAAAGTTGCGATGTGGAAGGAATAACT
Source organism: Bettongia penicillata ogilbyi (assembly GCA_023548195.1). Lineage (NCBI taxonomy): Eukaryota > Metazoa > Chordata > Mammalia > Diprotodontia > Potoroidae > Bettongia > Bettongia penicillata. The sequence goes on from JAJHZJ010000353.1 coordinate 5,374,191, forward strand.
GCACTAACCAGGCAGGTGATATCGAATTTCAAAAATCTCTGATGTCTACCCTGTGGCTTTGGGTAAATCCATCACTTTACCTCTAAGTCTATGTTACAAGGTTGTTGTGAGGCACATATGCATCCAAAGTTTTTTGATATGTAAAGGTTAGCTATTATCTGACTGTATGTTAAAATATACTATATAACAGTATGTAGTAGAATGACCAAAAACTGAAAAGAGCTTTGGAGGGTACGGGGAAGAGATAGACCATCAGAAAAGCAAGGTTGGAAGCAATGGTAGGTAAGATGAAGGACTATAAGATGTGTGAACAACCTGTTAATTTGGCAGAAGAAACATCTTATGGGACCCTAAAGAGATGGGCATTTGGCCAGGAGTAGATTTGAGAGTGCTCCAAACAGGGCTCTGCACACAGTTGGTGCTCAGTAAATGTGGTAGCACCTGCCATTATCCTCAATGACAAAAAACATTTACTAAGTGCCTACTGTGTATAGGGCACCTGGGGACAGAAACAGATAATAGTCAGATAAACATCACACTGTAAATGCCAAATGAGGGCTAGAAACCATAAGAGCTACAGGAGTTCACTGGGAAGGGGAGAACAATTGCTAAAGGGCTGCAATAGTTGGAAAATGAAGACTTTAATGGAAGCTAAATAGCAAAAGTGGCAAACCCAGCTCTCTTTGCACCTGCTTTGGGGTGAATTTCCTCATGTTCGTTTAGGTTAATTTAACATCTCTACGTGTGATGTCAATAACAATAATATTGTCTTATTCCTTCTCTAACAGCTCCCCAAAAAATGTGTTCAGGGAACGAGGAATAGTTTACATACCTTTTTTTCTAAGCTAATCTGGTCTGAGAACTAAGGCTCTTAAGTAAAAGGGGCCAAGCAGTAGAGAGCCTTGGATGCCAGGCTAGAATGGAAGAAGGTGGCACAAAGCAACAATCTGAAGGCTGATAAGCATGCCAGAAGCAGGGCAGGAGAGGCTACTGGCAGACAATCATCCCCAGTTGCATGTGGTTTGACAATTTATAACTCTAAGTCTTTTAGAGTACCAGCTGTAAGAACTATCAACTTTTCCAAGCCAAAGCTTGGGGGTCAGGAGGTCAACCCCAACTGCCACATCCTAGGCATCAGTCTGTTTAAATTGGGGGGTAGGGTGGGGTGGAAAACACACCAGTGATTTCATTGGCCTAGGAAATGACCACTTTGAAAGCTCAATCCACCACACATATCTAATAATAGCTAACATTTGTGTAGTTCTTTCGACGGACCGTGCGCACTTTACAATTATTTACTTGATTCCCACAACAATCCTAGAAGGTAGGATTTATTATTATCCCTATTTTACAGAAGAAGAAACTGAAGCAAATACTTCTTAGCTGAGAGAATTACAGCTTATAAGTATTTGAGACCAGATTTGAATTCAGGTCTTCCTAACTCCAGACTTGATACTCTGGACAATGGACCACAATTTCTGGAGAGTTGATTAGAGAAATTTAAGCTCCTCAAGAAATTTGCTTCCTGTCACACATCTGGCTCAGAAATAGGACTTGAATTTGGGTCTTCCTCACTTCAAATCCAACTTTCTACTTCACCAGGCTGCCTTGCAAATTACAAGTGTATATATTAAATATAGATATAGATGTAAGTATACACACATATTATATATATATATATATATATACATATACACATATACACATATGCACACATATGCACAGCCCAGAAAAAAATGTATTAGGGAGCAAGGAATAGTATATACTACCTTTTTGTGTGTGTGCACATGTGTGTATATGTACATATTTATGTATGCTTATATTTAAATGAAATCAGCAGGAGATTTTATATACTTAATGACGTTTGAGTTCCTTAGAAGATAGAAATTCTATGCATTATCTTACTGTTTTTGTCTAATTTTACCTTTTCCAGTTCTATTCATTCCTCTCTA